>CAEGAD010044596.1:0-42726 GCA_903067055.1 Poeciliopsis paucimaculata
CATTTCCATTAAATGAGTGTAAAAAGGTCTTCAAACAATATTATCGTTTATCGCAATAATTTCTGAGACAATTAATCGCTGAGCAAAATTTGTCATCGTGATAGGCCTAATCAAACAGATTTATACTTTATTCAAAGTAGAAGTGAATAAAACCTCAACAATAGCTCAAAAACAAACAAATGACAACTGCTTTTAGAAGAAAACGTTGCATCAGTCCTTTTGGCACCATCATGTGGTTAGTTCCCCTACTCAAGCACCAGGAGGGTTTAGGATGTGACATCAGAGAAGTGTAATATCATTGTTGTAAGCCTTTATAGCCAACAGAGAAGATTAATGATGGTAAGAAGAGTTTAATCTTTTCCTGGAGATTTCGCAGATAAGACCAATCCATTTTCACGGAAACGAAGGGGAATTGGCACATTGAATCAAAGCATTATCTCCAACTATCACATCCAGATTTAGAAAGCATGTCATTCAGGGACATATATATTTAGCACAGAACCAGTTTGGGGTTTCTACAGCCAGAAGACACGCTCGGGCATTACGTCACTAAAAATGTCCAGCCAATGTTTTAGTCTTCCTCTGTTTTATTAGGAGCTTCAGTGAAGTATCACAGCTCCGGAAAACGGTTTAACCACACTGATCACAGCATTTATTTCCCATTGCAAACAGTCGTCATGGCACTGCTGTGTGCTTTCACTTATTGTGACGTCAACAAAGTAGGGAATGAGAGAATAACTTGAGTTAATCCCACTGAGGTACAACATTTTTATTCTGCTCTTTGTAAACATCTGGAAAACCACACAATTTTGCCAATCATGTAAAATTTCTCAAACATAATGAAAATCTGACTGGCATCAATCTGAGGAAACAAAGGCGACACGGGGTTTCCCCCAGTGTATTATAAGCCTGGCGGGGTGCCAGGCTTTATTTGTGCCCCCACCAAGCAAAGCATTGCTTATTTATTTAAGTCTTTTTATAAAGTTTGCATTTTTTAAGACTTTATAGTTGGTGTTCAGGTTCCAATCCTTCAATAACACATAATTATCAAGTGATATTTTCAAATTTCCTGTCAACTTTAAACATTTTTTGACTTAAAAACACGACGGGCCGTTGGATGAACGCCACAACCACCAGGCTTAGCAAGTTTTCTGGGGGAAACTTTGGTGAATCATCACTTCCCCCCTGTCTGGCTTTGAACGAGCCTGAAATACGCTTCGTCAGGTTTATGTCAGCTGGATTACCAACACTTTATCTATTTATTAAATGCGAGAATAATGAGAAACTGACTTGTTGAAGGTTTTTTTCCCCTAACTTGCCTTTAATGCAGACTCTTAAACACATATCCTTAGCAGGGCATAACCTAAAAAGCTTTCACATTTCCACCTGGGCTTCCACAGGTTGTTTAGCTGAATGGTTATCTTACTGTATGTCCTTTACTGTATGTTACAGTGAAGTAACATACAGTTACTTTACTGTATGTTAAGTAAAGTAAAGTAAAAGGAAAATTGCTCTCTTATTATTTTGGCATAAAGCCTTTAGAAATAATTTTAACAAAGACTAAATCCTCCTTCAGTCGTTTCCCCACCAGGCTTGTCTGACTCTCTTGCGCTGCTCTGTTTTGGAGCAGACCACACGCTAGCTAGATGTTGCGTCTAAAGAGCGCTCCATAGCACCACAGCCCTGATCCTCAGCGACTCTGAAGGTCACACATCCTTTGCGATAATAATTGAAGATTTTTTTTTTTTAATTAGGTTTGCCTTTTTTGAGCTGTGGGGAATTCTTAGCATTGCTGGCTTGATGAGCTTCCAGTTCGGTGTTGTTTTATTGCCACTTCTGGGTTTAAACGGGTTAAACGCATCTTCACGTTTTAAAATATTTCCTTTCAATTTCACACATCTTGAATGTGGCTGACGTTGTCTAAGTGAGTTTCTCTTTTCGTGTAATATTCACCACAAACTGTCTGGATGTTGCATTTATTGTAATTCAATAAACACTTGCAACTAGGTACTTGTGCGCGTAAGATCAGGGTTTCATTCAATTCAAGCTTTCATATCTCCACTCTGTCTATCTCTCTCTATCATAACGCCGTGTGAATATATCTTTGTGTAAAACATTAGTAATAAGATTGGAAACCAGCATTTGTTATTGTGACAATTGAATTTTTTGCCCCACCTTGACCATGAAGTTGCCGTCTTCTTCCATGGTCACCATGACAACAGAGTCATGCAGCTTTTCGTCAAAATGAACGTGGGACGTTGCTCCGACTGAGGGAAGTTCCTCAGGGAAGCGGACGCCTCCCACCTTTGCACATCCTGAAACATAAAAGGAAAGAAGGGTTATCTGCTGCAGAAGGTGCCAAATGTTCAAAGAGACGCTGAGCAGCCGCCACCCGTCTCCCTTCATGAGTCTAACGAGGAGCCCACAACGTTTATTCGCCGAACAGTTCGATGTTTAAATTAATATCCATCAGTACCGCCATTAGGATACCTGACATCCACCAGACTCATCAACTACAACCACAAATCCACACGCAAAAAAAAAAACAAAAAAAAAAAAAAAAACTAATTTCAGTCACAGAACTGAACTCGTTTGTTTAAGAAGTTCATCGCTACTCCATAATGTCGATCTGCTCTCCTGCCCTGGACTCCGAAATAACTCCATCTGCTGAGAAACTAGGATTCTTCACAGAAAGCACCATTTAGCTGAAAGGCTGCTGCCTTAAGGGTTTCATGCCTGATAACAGCAGAACTCTCTCTCACAAAAAAACATTTACAGTAGCAACGCAAACAGTACAAAAAAGCAATACATCAACTTCTGTATTGTTTATGAAGTAGCCTTTTAATATCATGTTGCCATTTAAGAAACACTTGAATAAGTTCTTGATGTGAATTTGAAGAGTATTTTCAGGGTTGCTGCTGTTAAGATTTTGACACTAAATATGTCCAATAGTGTCTGCTTGTCTTATGTTGCAGGATACAGATACCATTTTGTCTCCACTATTTTAGTTCTTGTTGGTTTATTCTGCAAATAATTAGAGATTTGTTTTGTAGTAACCAGAAAATCTGTGAGTTTGGGCTTCCCTTCAGCTTTGAAATGAAGATTGTGATGCTGGAACGAGGCACCACAGTCCCAGTCACATTAGATACACTGTCCACATAAACACATTTTTTAAATATTCGAACTGAACGTCGATCCTGACACTGGTGAAAAACGTAAATGTCTGATCTTTGTCTGAGCACTATGCATATGAAATAAATAAGTAAATAAAATAAAGTCAGAGGAAGCAAAAAGCCATTTAAAAAGAGACTGCTGTCTCACACACAACGTGAAGTGAGCTCTGCTAAGGCTGTCAAGCATTGTAGTTCTTAAAAAAGAACTGAGACCAGAACTGAATCAGTCAAAACTCTGTGTTCCTCAGAAAGCTCTCTGGGAGACTGGTTTTCCTGCAGAGAATCTCCCAAAGCAGAACTTGTGTGGTCTAGTGCAACCAGTGACCCCAAATATACCAGATAGAGCCACTGGCTGCTTCCCTCATAAAGTCTGGAGCTGGAGCTTGAAAACTGGAGAGGTCAAGTGGTTTCTGTTGGGATTTTTGTGTCTTTGTCCAAAAGTTATTATAACTACAGAGGAAAAGTAAACATAGCATTAATCCAGAGGATCATTTTTAACCTCCCAAGGACAAAGCACAAGTAATTTTTTTTACTTTTGAATGTAATTATTAACTGTATCGAAATGCTTTCCTGAATTAAAATGTTATGCTGTTTGCTGTTTAGCGTTTCAGCTGAAACAGCCAACAATAGGTGCAGAATTGAGTCGTAACCAGACGTAACATTTACTTTGGGAAAATATGTACTTTCAGGAGTATTTTTACTGTGTTGTACTTTTTACTTGGTTAATTTTGTTGTGAAGTACTGCGGCTTTTACTTCAGTAAAACGTCTGGATTTTACTCAGCCCCCTGTGAGCAACTTCACTGACGGAAGAACAAGCTTGTTTTAACCAAAACCTCCCCAGACACAGACCTGGCTGCAGTTTTTGTTAAAGACTTACTCTGAAAGGAACTTACTTTAACCATTCTTTCTTTTGACTGATTTAGTTATTTTGTAATCATATTACTTATATTAACTATTTTCATTTTGATCTTTAGAATACCAAAATTTCCACATAAATGTATATTTTGGTCCATCTGATGACGTCATTTTTAAATATCAAATAATTGATGTTTTGGTCAGTTACTCAGCACCTCAGTAGCCTTTTTACCAAATACTTTATTACTCTTAGTTGAGTCATTTCTTGCTACTTTTTGATTCTATTCACAGCGTTCAGTCAGAGGCCTGTTAACGAGGCGTTCACTGGACTCAGGCATGTTGGAAAAGAAATGCATCTACAAATTGCAGGATGGTAGCGCTCAACGACTGGAGTTCGGCGTCTTTGAATTGTAGTAATCATTCTCAGAGTACAATGTAAACACAAGCATAATATAAATATACACATGGTAACAGATGTGTTATATAAAGTAGACAGGTTTCTCTCCCCTGTGGTTCCTGATCTATTAAACTTTTATTCCGACTCATATAAGAGATTAGAAATCCTTGCTCTCTGCAAACTGGGTCACTATGATGAGTTTGGACTTACGTCATGTTCCATATGTGCAGGAGCTCGTTTTAAATCAAGAAGTGCTTTTTAATGTCCAACGCTCTTTATTGCAAATATTATGCAATTATGCAAAGTTGTGATACGAACAACGTGGCCTTGATTGTCTGGAGCAAGACGATCAAAAATGCAAACCGACTTCACACGTATTTTATGACTCCAGAGAGCAGAGACGGGGCAATCTCCTCAGGCTCCACCAAATCCAGAATACAGGATGACAAAAGTCAAAGGAGGTCAGGCTCAAAATGAGTTTTCTTATCTGATGCTGCGCTGTCATGTAAATCCAAAACATATTAGGATTTTAATAAAGACTCGAGCCATACTCAGTTGTTCCACTTTTAAAACAAAATCAGATCCATGCATAACGAACACCTGATAGATATTGGTGCAGCGCTTAAGCAACAGTCTGTGTTCAAAGTTTGGACGTTGTTTAGATTGTTGAATTTGCACTGCTTGAGGTGGGGGAGTCCAGAAGAAAGAGACACCTAACACGTTGACCCGGTCTCAATCTTGTCTGGTTTTGTTTACAGGACTAACATCTTTTTCCTGAACCACCCAAACTATTTCCTGGAAAATCCATTTCCTTTAAGAAATTTTTGGTGGTGTACAAAACCAAACAAACAAACCAAAAAAAAAAAAAAAGCAGCACAATACACAAAACTCTTTACATATGAGCCTAAATAAGCCAGAGCAAATAACCAAGTAATAACAGCGTATACATAAAAATTACAATTACCTTTTCAAGACAAGAAAAATATCACATTGTAACTGTGTTCTTTACATAAAATAAAGCTAATTTATCATCACAACCCCGTTATTCTTCTTTCAGTAAATGGAGAGTCGTTTGAATAAAGCCCACAGAGACTCCCAGCAGAGCTCCATGACAACATAATTACATGTTTGACAAACAATAATCATTATACTTCAGGCTTTTGTGGTGGAAGGCGGTCAGGCTGAAATAATCCCATTTTGACCAAAGGTCAGAGTGTGTAAAGAGAGGATTTCTTTCAGTTTAAGGACATTTAATGAGATATTATCCCATATTTAATATCCACACCAACAAAACCAAGAAGCAGCATAAAGTCATGTCAACTATGTAAAGCCTAAACCGTTAGGTTCACTTTGGCAACCAGCCACCATGTCGATGGGTGCAGCGGATCTGTGTTCTGGTACTAAAGAGACATTTATTTGTCATTTTATTTATGACAGCTGCATGAGTTACTTTGGTAAAAGCTATGTTATGAAGCCTTTCCTAACAAACTGTTCTGTTTTATTAAAGGTGGCTTTTTATGCTTCCTTGAAAAATCATTCTTCGATAATATGGTACCAGTCTGCTCAGGTCTACCTAGGAAGAACTTTTTTCCTTTGGAGCTGTTCTAAGGGCTCTTATCACTTTAAATCCATATATAGACGCTGCTGGCGACACCCCCCAAATCAACACTCACACTAAATGGCTGCAAACAAATGCACAATTATACAACTGTACATGTTTGAATAGCGGAAATGGAGCCTCCTGCATAACCGACAAGAAAGCAGCCAATGGTTTCTGGATTGCACGTCAACAACAAAACACTTGTCTTTTCCAGCAGCCATTGTACAGCTTACACAGCAGTAAACCCAGCTGAGCAAACTTGGGTTGGCGGTGCCAGTTGAATGTGACTTAACAGTCAGGAAGTCAAAATGGCTCATTTTCCAGACACCAAAAAAATTAATTCATTGCCAAAAAATTAAAAAAAATTTTTTTTTTAACGATTTGAGTGTTTTTAGAAGCAGTTGAAACCCAAATGGAAGCACAAAACAGGTTCCTCTCACAAAGGAGTGACCCTTATTTCAAAGGTTTCTTCTGCCATAACAGATACAATCAAGAACTTTGTGATATAGCAGCACAACAGCTAACCAGGGGTTTTACAAGTACCCGAAAGTTAAGTTTAAGGTTTTTTAAAAGGCATTTTTAAGACTATAATAAGTTGCACTTGAGACCAACTTAAGTACAAAAATAACTGAAGTTAAGTTAATAACATTCTTACTTAATAAAGTATACTTAATTTAAAATAATCAGTAAAGTAAGTTAACTGTAATACTGAGTAGATATTTTTAGCTCTGGGATGTGATTTCTGATTCACACTGGATCAGAAAAACAGCAAAATACATAAAAATAAAAACATAACATGTGTAACATGTGGCAAAAACAATGCCAGGTCTGCTATCCACTATTTGTTTAATTGAAAGTGAAAGTTAAATGAAATGTTTGATTTGTTACTTATTTGTTTTTACTTAGAAAAATCCTCTTTCTACCTTCGAGTTTTAATCAAAAGGAAGATAATCTCTGATATTTTAGACAGGATATATTCTATTGTGGCAATGACGTTGGACAAAAGTCCAGTTGTGTTGGCTGGTGTGGCTTTAAAAACAAGGACCAGTGCACGAGTTTTGCATTTAGCTATTTGGTAAAAATAGATATACTGGTTTATTTGCATGTGCAGTTCCTAGAAAAAGGATGTAAGAGTCAGATCAGGCATCCAGAGAGTCAATCAGGTGAGGATTCAGATACTCAGTCAGATCATATAATCCAATAAGTTTACAAGATATGAAATGCACTGTCCTCCAGCTATCTGTGCAGCAAATCAATAGCCACACAGATAGTAACACAGATAAACATAAAGCGATAGTCAGCTGGCTCATATCAGTCTAATCTGTTGCACATCTGCTTATGGTGCCTCTAATCTGCCTGACATGCAGCGTGTCTGTTTCTACTCAGCTGAATCTTTTACCTTTCTGGTTTACTCTACGCAGGCTCAGGCCAAGAAAACATCCATTAAATCTGCTTTTGACTCGTCTGTAACATCATTAACTAAACCGTTTAAAATAATTCAAATCAAAAAAAGGGGAGTCTTTGTGTTTTCTCAAGGGAGCATGTTGTTTTGGTCATGAATTCAGTGACTTACACCGACTAACTAACCAACTACAAAAATGGTCTTCTAATCCTTTGAGGTGCTCTTTGTGACTGTGTGAAGATTTTCAAACTAGTTCCATTTCATCTTCCCTCATTTCGACACCGGCCTTTTTACGTGGCTGTTATATCCTTCCTGAAATCCACCTCTTTAAGAAACAGGGTAGGACAAAAAACAATCAGGACGATCCTCTCACACCAGTTGGTGTTTGTCATTGCGGTTTGTGTGAAGCTGCTGCAACTTGAAGGCTTAATCAGGCCGTAACACGAACCTGGTCAGTCATCGATCATTACTGTGACTAAGTGAGAATAAATCTGCTTCCTCTGACAAAAATCGGCTGTAAATTGTCTCAATTGATTTTCCTTCTCACCGGCGCCACCAGTCTGATGAAAAGCTTAATCTGGTGTTCTCGGTTGCAGTATGTTGTAATTAAGAGCTTATAAACCTGATTATCGCCACCGTTGAGGACCCAGCTTTATCAGTGAAACGTCTTATGTGGGAGAAAATACTGAACAAAGTGACTCTAAAAAAGATCAAACGTAGTCGTTTCAACCCGTCTGAGTAAAAAGCTTAGATGAAAATGGTAAAATGATGCTTTCAACAGTGATTTATTGTAGTACATTCACCTACACAGGGTTTGGCTATTGCTAGAAAGAAAACTGAGCTTGCAGTTGCACGTTTTGGTATGCAACTCAGGTATGCAGTTTTTTTTTCTGTTGTTGCAACATGACTGATTTTTCTTTCGAAGAACATCTTAAAGATACAGTAAATACACATTTTCAACCAGGTCTATGCGCTATAATAAATCTCACTATATTTCCATTTTTAGGTTGTTTTGGAATAACTAAACATGTACCAGAATAATCAGAAGAAGAATTTGTTTCAGATTTCTTTTTTAAGTCAAATATTTACAAAGCATTTTAGCATTCAGGGTTTTGGAAGCTTCGGATGGGTTAATTTGCAACATTTGAACAAAATGAAGTTGCACTTGTGGATGTATTTTAAGATAGACACCCAGAGCATAAAGCTTCCTTGAGTGACATCATGAAAAATAAATAGGCAGAGTTATCAGAAAGACAATGGTTGACCGTCAGTGGCGGTTTCTGATAAAGGCAATGTGGGCAGATGCCCAGGGTGGCACAAGAAAGGTGCTGCTCTCGGCACTGAGTCCTGAGTGCTGCATCATCAAGAGTTAAAATGCCACTCAGAGAGGAAGAAGCCATTACTCCAAAAGCAACATAAAAATAAAGATTACAGTTTACAAACGTACTCAGCGACAAAGTTGTGAAACTGACTTTGGAGGCGGAGGGACAGGTGCACTGTACACTAATTATGGCTTCCTGTTGGAAGACACTGTGAAAATATTGAAGCAACATCTCAAAGCATCAACCTGGAAGTTAAAGCTTGCACACAAATGGGATTTCCTAATGGACAAAAAGCATAACTGCTAACCAGCGAGTATGAAAAGACCAAAACATTGTGAAAAGCTTGTGGGAAAATATCCAACTTGTTTTTTGGGTTTTTTTTTTTTACCATTGTCACACAGTTTTAAATATAACGCTACTAAAAACTATAAAAACTTCTATCTTTGAAGAAAAATCTGAAAATGTTTCACTTATTCTGGCATTATTAATTAAATCCCAACTCACCTAAAAGAGAAAAAAAGTTCAATCTGATTTAATGTCAGGCTCTTCTACAAATTATATAGGTTTTTCTGGTTGGTGCGAGTGAACTTGTACAGCGGGCTTCAACCAGGAAACGCTGGTGGATTCTATTTGAGAAGAGTAAATAAAATAACAGAAACTCACTCTTCTTTGCAGCAGCCATGTCACTCGATTCGGGCCAGGAGGAAGACTCTTGGATGTCCACTGTCACAGCTTTGTCATTTCAGCAGTCTGACCCCAGAACAACCCTGCAAAACCAGGTTAGGATGCAATGAGAGAGAGAAGCTTCGGGCAAAACAAACAGCAGAGGTCGTTAAGCTGGGAACAGCTCGAAATTATTAGATCAGTCGATGTGCTCTAAAAGAGAAGGGAAAAGGTAACTGGCGAACATGAGGGATTAAAAAGAGGATGTAGAGGTTTTTGGCACAACGCGATATTTACAAGAAGTTCAGCAGAGAGATCAGCGGGGTAATGCGAGTGGAGCCCAGAGCACCACGGACTCCCGACAGAGGCTTCAATTAAAGGAAAACAACAAAACCGTCTAAGAGGCTTAGCTACGCAGGAGCTGACGCCGCAGTTGGTGGGCTTCGTGCAGATGGAGAATGCTTATAGCGTCTTATGTTCTGAAGGATATACACGTTGTAGACCTTCGAAAAGCTCAAAGCAAAATCTGAAATGAAAGGGAAACGCAAATACAGAGCAGGCAGAAGGAAGAACAGAAGAGCTGTTGTCGTGCAATATTTACCAATGCACGCTTGACGCGTTTCTCCCACAGGGTGAGCTGACCTGTTATTAAAAGCCAGGTGAATGCGTTGCGTGTCTAAATTAATCTGGTGACATTGTAACAAAACCTCCTAACCATTTTTAGAAGGAGGCAACTGCAGGGGCTAAAGTGAGCTTTAAGAGGGGAACAAAAAAAGTAAACAAGAAACAGCTAAATATTTCTGAGGTCGGCTGAGGCCAACGACTAATGCTATGAGTTGAAAAGTATGCCAAACGATGCTATATGAAAAGCTCACAAGTTGTTGCCAAGTTTGAAAGGCACGGCTTTTATTGAAACTGAATTCAGGTTTCAATAAAATGTAACTTACATGTAAGGTCAAACCTGCACAGGGGCGTTTTCAGCACGGTTTACCATTCATAGGCATCTCAGTAAGTCACATTACCACTGAGGATAAGTTCACATCGGTAATTATGTTCAAAAAGTCAACCTCATGAGATTCATTATTCACATGGCAATCAATTTCAGTTTATTTTGATGGCAACTGCTTACAGCTAATGAGAATTCAAAAGTCAGTTTCTCTGAACATTTGAACATCAGACCAGCACAAGCACCATGCACATAACAGTCGGTGGTGGCTCCTTTCGACTGAATTACTGCGTCAGTGCGGCACGGCGTTGAGGTTCTGTTGAGGTCTAGTGAAAGCTGATGTTGTTTTGATAGCTGCCTTCATGTCGTCTGCATTGTTGGGCTTCCAAGTGTGGCTGAAGACGCGTTGTTAGCCTGCTGGTCAATGACTGGCAAGGTGGTGAAGTCACCGGTTGCGTCACAAGACCGACTCCATCACAATAACACAACCCACCTTTAGTGAAGACAACTGTGATTAAGTGTAGTAGGTGCTTTTTAAGGACAGCGAGAGACTGAACAGAATGTCTAACCTGGCTCCCATGTCTTCAATTGGTGAGTTGCGTTTATGTAACGCAAATAGCGCGTCACTCTATTTTCCTGACTCCGGGACTCGGGAATTAAAGTCTTTCAATAAATTTTATGTTTGGTCACATTCCCATCTATTAAGATATTAACTTGTATAATTAAATCCTCTAAAGCCCAGAGTTCAAAGTTTCTCTCACTTTGTCACAATGCCAGATCTCAGTTTCGACAGACTGAACAAAGAGGAGGCCCTGTACATGTAGTTACTCTGGTTAATTAACAAAAGTTCAGCCAAATAAGGAACAGACAGTCTGTGTGATAACATTGCGCGGATCAGTGACTGGCTTGACATATTTTTCGCTGGAAACACAGACATCTGTGAGAACAGGGACGAGAAGAATCACTCGCGGTTTGCCCTTCCTTCTTTAATGTCAGCCAAGGTCGAAGATCAAGAGACTGCGAGAAGAAAGCCTGCAGAGAGCGGAACAACACGACAAAGCAAGAAAACCTCCAGCGTTGCATCCTCCAAGAGCGCCGCGGAACCAGGGGATGATCTACTTTTAAGCAGTGCAAATATATCAGTGCCGTTTTCAGCACCTAAATGTGTCACTATGATTAGAGTGACACTGATGGGATTCAGATGTGCACGCCTCGAGCATTGGGAGCAGAAGTAGGAGCTAATAAGCATCAAAGTAGTTAGGGGAGGGCATTTATCGTATCGTTGGTGATTTATCGCGATAGTTTTCTGATCACTGTAGTGATCAGACAGTAGTATTGAAAATGTTATTTGTACTATTTTCTCTAATGTTCCGTGAGAGCATCAATAAATATCAGTAATTTCAAAAACACAATTAAGTTACTTTGTTACCTAGAAACCCAATTATTGTCATTTTATCATTATCACTCTGGTGCCACAAATATTGCGATAAAAAGTCTATATCGCCCCTGAAAGTATCATGCAGATGTTAAAATAAATGCTTCAGGCCATCAGTGTCATATCGGTAAAAGTTTTCTTTGGAAACCTTTAAGAATTACAAAGCACATATTGATGTAATTTCTGTTTATTTAGAACGCAAATCAAGCAATTACGAAACATGGTTAGCATGGAACCGTAAATCTAGCATATCATACCTGTGTGCTCAAAACAAAGCGGATCAGTTCATTGTAGTAAAGTATTCACATGTAATATAGACATAAAATCAGCCTGAAATTATCAAATGAATGTGCAATTTAACTCAATTGTAGAAAGAGCTGAAAGGTTGATAATAAAGTGTATATCCATACTTTTTGATTTTTACCATAAATTGGCTGTTAGAGCTTCTTCTTTGCACCATTTTGAGCCACTGCACCTGTACGCTGCACTATCGCTGACAGTTATCTGTGTGCACAACCTGGCTAAAATCCAACTGTAGTTCCAGCCCACTGCGGCCTGCCTTCATCTTGACTCGTGCTATTCTGCAAAACACGCACCCTATGTTTAACACATTTTGTGCTCAGAGCAAAAAGATTATAGCTTCGTGTTAGTTGCACGAAGACCACAGTTAAATCCAGAAACCAAGACATGTTTTTGTAAATGTCGGCCCTCCCCCACCTCTGAGCCTGAGTTCAGGCAATAACATTTAAGATGACACAGAGAGCAGCAACAGGTGCTCATTTCCTGCTCTGAGCCTGGCGTTGTGCATGAATGCAATATCCTCTGTCATGACTTATACAAGTAAACAGTGGCAGGGACAGAAACTGATGGTGATAGGCGCCGCATGCTTTAAATAGGAACTCCCTAAAAATAATAATACAACTATTAACAACAACAGACACTTTACCAGCATGTAGTAACAGTATTTATATGTGTTGTTCTCATTTAAAAGACCAGACAATGTGAGTTATTTTAGCCTTAATAAAAGTGTAGTTACCCTCCAGTTAAAGTCAGTCAAAAGCAACATATCATATCATAGCATTACTGTGGTTGAGCCCCTTCCATGTGGATTAATGCACAACAGGGATAACCAGTGTACTACTGCATCAACAACAGCCAAAAACACGTAGCTGCTGGAAATAACTTACACAGCAAAACACTGCAGACTAACTCTCAGTTAGCGCTCGCTAATGCAAGTATTTACCCTAACTGTTAACCACAAAAGCGCTAAGTTTTACATCAAAAAGTCGCTGCGTGGAAAACAGGCTTTTATGTTTGGCTCTTTCTGTGGAAAAAACATGACTTACCTTAGCTTACTAAGGTGGCTTGCTAGGTTTGACTGCGGTGAAAAGAAGGAAACGAAGCGAAGCGGCGAGTCCGTGGAAGTGTCGCGGAATAAAAGCAGCTCCTTAAATCCCGCAGACCCCGCTCAAACTCTCCGCTTCCCCTGTTTTGGGTCTTTCTCTCTCTCTCTCTCTCTGCAAGGGTGATTTCCGATCACATGGGGGCGTGAACACGCCTCCTCGTCTCCCACCCTCACCGCAGCCTTTTAACTACTGGTTATTAACATGTATGTTTACAGCTGTAACCTGAACCACCGCACTGCATTATTAAGCTCTTCAGTCAGCTGATTAATAGCGCCCCACGTCGGGTTTATAACAGGAGCTCCGCTCTTCTTGTTGAGCTTTGAGTGAATTCAAGGAGTGTTGTACGAAAGCGCCACCTGGCGGTGCTTCGTGTGCATAACATTTCTAATGCTTTGTACTGCTTGAAATTGCAGCGCAGGTGCATCCCAATAAAACAATAAAGTTCGTTACTTCAATAATTCTTTTTTTTTTTTTTTTTTCGTAATGAGACGAATGTTATTGTTAATTTTTGTTAATTTTTCTAAATTACTTGTTTACTTTTAATGCCATTTACATACATAACATGTATTTTGGATATTTTGTATTTGTAATAAAACATGTTATATTCTATAAAGTTTAGTTGGACGCTAATTGTTTTATATGATTTTCATTGTACATTCAAATGAATCATCCTCGTTACCCACGAGTTGTAAGATCGTTTGGTTGATCGCAAAGTGGTCTTGACAAATAATTCTCTGAGCTTTTTTTTTAATAAAAAAAAAAACTTTTCTTACGTTGCAGCATTTTTTTAAATCTTATTTTGAAATCTCTCTTTCTACATTTGACCTTTTATGAAATTACTCACACAAAAAAAATCTTCGCGCCCAACGTGGGGCTCGAACCCACGACCCTGAGATTAAGAGTCTCATGCTCTACCGACTGAGCTAGCCGGGCTGTGGAAACCAATCCACACGTGAGCTATTAAAACACATCGACCAGACTGCTATGCTTTCACGTGCCTTGTGTATTGTGGCAACCTAAGGCAGGGCCGCTTTTTTTTTTTTTTTTTAAGACAATCTGGTTATCGTTTATTTTACAATCTTCACTGATTTCATCTCCATGTCCTTCAGTTCTTTCCTTGTGCTAAAAGTGTGTCTGGATTAAGATTAATAATAATTGAAAAAAGCAAAATTTGTGCCGTCCCTGGGTGGGCTCGAACCACCAACCTTTCGGTTAACAGCCGAACGCGCTAACCGATTGCGCCACAGAGACGAGCTGAGACACGACAGCGTGACATTCCGCAGTTATCCGTCCTTGTGGCAGAGCTTTGGTGGGTCAGGGTTACGATTACGATTTTGGCTCCTGCCATATTCTGTGTCTGGAATGTTTCTAAATGCAGCAAGAAAGTCGCTGAGCTGGTAACAGTGGGGTGACCTATTTTTAAGTGCAAACGTGCAGACATGACCTGGAAGGCCAGTTTATTACTCACAGTGATTGATTTTTAAACCATTGCTTAAGTGGTTTAAAGTCTGGTCTCTCGTAGAAGTTTTTCACCCTCATAAAATGTTTTTAGGGTACATTTCTGTGAACATGTGAAGGTCGTCTTCACATGTTGGCCGAAATAACCCCGAAATTAAGAAAATCGGCACCGATAAATCGACTGGCTGATAAATCGAGGTAACCATATTCAGAAAACAATATTCTGACACCAAAATGTTCAAAATACAACAAAAATAGTAGTAGGCCTACGTAATGTACTGCTAGAATTGCAAAGTGCAAGTCCCTTTCTTAGGTAAGTTTAAATTTGCATCAAACTTTATGTTTAATCAAATAGTTTGATTAAACCATTTGATCTGTGAGCTCCGACACCAGAGACAAGAAAAAAAAAAAAAACTCCGTCCCTGGGTGGGCTCGAACCACCAACCTTTCGGTTAACAGCCGAACGCGCTAACCGATTGCGCCACAGAGACTGTGCTGCACCGAGTCAAAAGTATTGAGGTCTATCATGACCCACCATTAAGTCATGTGATATTTTTTTTTGTCTTCGATGTCAGCAGGAATGTCTGAATAAGTTGGGACACCATCTGGAGGAGTGCACCAACTTTGTAAATAGATCCAGCCTTTTCCCTGTGGTGTGTCAGGAGCCGCCGGAGCCCACCGATGTCCCCACTGTGCGCCGGCTGCTCAAAGTCGATCTGTCACGCACAGACCACATAAAGGCCAACCAAAAAGGTTAGCAACACGGTAATGATAATAATGTTTCGGGAATTCAGCTGTGGACTTAAGTTGGCAGCATTAACAGGGGTGGCATCAAGCTCAGAAGCAAGAGGTTCAACAACATCTCGAGTCTTTTCACTGCCATTTGAACAAGTTTATTCCAGGTTAGCTACTCTTGTGTAACATAATTGCTCCCCTTTGGTATGTCTCCTTTCATAACAGGTTCAAACTAGAAAGCAATTTTTCAAATGCGATAATACGCATTTATTTTCCTTCCAGAAGCAAGAGCAGATTCCATTCATTTCCCGCTCTTCCTACTGGAAGGCCTTAACAGCCGGGACCAGGATCAGGTCACCAGCAAGTAGTGATGGGTCTTCTTTTTTTGAATGAAAAGTCCAGTCCACAAGCATCCTCATTCCAAACATGTTCACTTAAATGGTCACTTTATGGTACATGTTCACGCTGTTTATTGACTGTATGTAAGAATATCAAATATATTTTGAATTTAACTATTTAACATAATACAATGACTTAAATCTTATTGTATAGACTAGGTCATCAGATCAGTCTGTCAACTATGTTGCCTGTAGGGATTTTTAATGTCCAGCAGGTGTCAGTATTCAGTGACACAGTATCAATACAGTTTTGCTTTGGGTCGAAACGCTTCATGACACCTCATTTACCCATCACTAATAAATATATGTTTCTAAGCTGCCTGGTTATCGCTTTGGTTTTGACTGCTACTAAACACGCCAATAAGTGCGCGAACACAGGAACAAACCATTTCAGGTAAACTCATGGGGGTGTTAAGTAAATATGACTTTTTGGTCTGGTAACATAACATTTACAGCCAAATGCAAATAAAAACAAAGACATTAATTTGACTATTGACAACATACCTCTGCCATGATAGCAGTGGTAAAGCAGCATTGTCTGATGAACCAGGTGTGTTCACCGCCGCTTCCATATGCGTCTTAATTTAGGCACATGGATTATTTAATTTCACAATTTTGGGTTAGTAAAATTTCCAACTTTCCAGAAAATTGTATACAATGAGCCATGGCTGTGCTATGAATAATAAATATCAGCATTACTAGATATGATAGTGATATAATTGATTGATTTGAATACATCAATAAAAAAATCGTTCTTTAAATTTTTGTCAGGAAAAAGGAATGCAGTATTTTCAATTTACATATAGGTAATTTAAAGTTGACTTATTTTCAAAATCCATTTAAAAATGTTTTTGAAAGAACTGACAAATAATTTTCCTTAATTATTTTTCAGAAAATGTTCTATTGCAGCACATTTCCACACCTGGGATTGTTATGCTGAAATCACTTTGGTTTTTCCCTCTTCTTCATTTTCTCCATCCCTAAAGGCAGGATGATTTGGACTTTCCTCCGGCATCTCACAATGCATATGAGACAAAGTTATTATACATAAAGTTCAGTTTAACATAACCCAAGATTGCTAGGTTTAAAGGATTAAATATCTGAGAAAGTTAGCAGCTCAAACCAACTTGTCGCCTGGTACTTGCATGTGTAAACTCATTAAAAAACAACAACATTGTGTTAAATTTCAGTTCTTTATTCCTAGCGATTGTCATGATTATCTTTTAGGAAAAAAACAAGTTGCTGCAACATATGTATACTGAATGCTGAAAGTGTATACACATATTTAGTGCTCAAAGGCACTAAATTCTATTTAATTTTAAAAAAAAGTTTATATTTTCCATACATTTAAATACCACTCGTCACAAATTTCACTGCTTAACAGCATTCTAACTAAACTGGAGTAAGAACAAAAGTTGACATTACATACAGACATGGTCCAAATACTATTGGCATATTATCAAATGTAGTGCTCGCATGTGCAAGCACTACATTTGCTTGCACATGTAGTGCTTTAAATTTGATGCTGAAACAAAAGATGGCATTGTTAACTTGCATTAATATGGAGACTTGGCTTTGGGAATGCCCAACCACACAAAGTGTAAGACGACTTGCAGTGCCATCAGAAAAGTCCTTCAACATGATTGTTTAATTATAACAGTGCCTGATTTAGACAATGAACCACTGAACCAAACACACTAAAGAGAAAGGGATTTCCAGTTAATTTTGTTGCCGTTTTGCGTTTCTACAGTAGGTAATACATCAGGTCTTGATCTCGTCGGTGTCTCCGGTTTTAGCTACAGCGGTGTTGCACCTCTGGGACGCGTCAAGAGCGAGCTGCATGGCCCAAACACTAAGGGGCCTCATGTAGGCCAGAGAGCGGTAGATGCTCCTCTCGCAGTAAGCTTCAGGAGTCTGGAAGGCCATTCCCAGCCGCTCCCATACTGTTCGGTAGCAACCCTCTGCAGTCCGCATACCTTCCTCCAACATACCCTGGGAACCACAAAAGAAAAAAGAAAAAATTAAATTGCCTAAACACTACCACAAAGTTGTACTGAATAATCTTGTTAAAAATGAGACAAAAACAAATATTTGGTAATATTGCTCTATATTTAGCTCCAGTTACCTTCCCATAAACTCAACAACCACCCCTGTCCCTCGTAAAGAAAAGCATGATCCTGCCACCACCGTGTTTCACTTTATTTTCCCTTCCACAAAACTGGAAGAACATGTTTTACTCTGAGTAGGAGGTCTAACTGAAAAACTGTAGTTTTGGTAACAAAACCAAGACATGTATCAATTCTTAAAAATCTGAATCTATCTCATTAAACAACAAACTGAGCTTTGAACAGTCCGATTTCTTAAATGGAGAACTTTAAAAATATTCAGCAATGAGTTGATTTAATTTAGTCATCCCAAAAAAGACTTTATATTATCAATTTTTTACATATACAAGTTGACAGGCAACTTATACAATGAAAACAATACTGGGCCTAAAATAAACCCTTGAGGAACACCGGGGTAAAGGCTCTGCAGCTTTCATTGGTATGAAGAAAGGAATTCCTGTTTATCAAATACACATAACTTAAGGAGAGCTTCTTAAATAAAGTTACCTCTAAGGTGAAAGTATTGTTGTTTACAGTATTAAAACTAGTGTTCGAGTTTTGTAATTTCCAAAAGTTGTAAGTTACAAGATGGTCATAGCAGTCTCTTATAGAGCTACGGTGAGATTTAAATTGGAAATAAAATTGTGCAAAAAACGTAATTCAATGGACTTGATGTAACATGTGGGAAAGAAAAAAAGTGTGTTAAACTGAAAAAGAAAAAGGTTAGATTTATTTTATTTACTGCTCATTATCACAAAGAGACTGTTTTAGGTTTCTGGGAATTAAACTTCGCAGCTGGTCTTCAAAGAAGATCAGAAAAAGTGTTGGGAAACGGATGTTTCTTTATTGACCTCAAAGGCATCAGACTTTATCAAACACTATTCAGCTAAGAATTTCACATTTGAAATAGACCCAGAAAAAAGGAAAATAACGTTGGTATAATTAATCTGACTGTGTCCCACTTTTAAAAAAAATCTACTACATTAAAACTTCCACTCGCCTCATGAATCATAGTCGCTGCCAGCCCGTACACGACTCCGACCCAGACCTCATCTGACTGGACACTGGAGCGGTCGGGCACTCCCTCGGGACGCATGCCGTTAACGGCGCCCATGTGGCCTTCAGAGAAGCTCATTACGTTCAAGTCATAGACAGATTTCAGTGCGCGTCGGATCTTTTCTTTGGGAAACGCCTGGAAGGAAAAAAGGACAGGATTGTAAGGCAACATTCATATAAAAACGAATTGGAAAGCATTGGCTACGTCATGCTCCACTTTGCAAAAAACATTCATAACCCTGGAAACTGCTCAGCGTTCAAGGGAGATGATGGATGAAGCCAATTCCAGAGGCTGTAAAAGAGACTTGTACTGAGGTTTTTGACCTTAAAGATGCAGCCAGACCTACAATTAAATTATCTAAATCAAAGCACAGTAATCCAGACCAAAATCTAATTGGTAGCCAAACACAAAAATCGATGTTTACAGATGCTCTCCACTCAGCCACACTGAGCTTGAGCTGCTTTGCAAATAAAAATAAACACATATTTCCATACTGGAAATCTGTACAGAAAGATCATCACATCTGGATGGAAGTATCCGCTATATCAAAATTCATTTGGCAAATATGTTTCCATCTTCTCTCTTTCTTGGAAATGCCAATAAAACACCTTAAGCGAGCGCAGTTTTTTTTTTGCTAATTTGAGGAAGTAATTTTGAATTTTGCAGTTTCCATCACCTTTTTCTCATGAGACACTTTAAAGGCATATAAAATACATCGATGGAAACACATTTAATAACAACATCAATGGGAGGGCGTTTAACTCACCTGGTAGGCTTCTTCTTCCAGCCCAGACGCTCTGAGGAACCAGTGTCCGGCACACTGATCAGACATGACGCTGTTAGAAAGCGCCCTCCCGCTGCTGTCATAATTGTAATACTTACCTAAACATCAAAGGGAGAAAAAAATAATTATACAAGCTGCGCTTAATCCTAACTGGTAATTTGAAGTATGCTTAACTTTCATCACTCCGTAGATCTGAAGATGTTCTACCTCAACGATCAAGTCTGAAACTCTCAGATAAATGTTGGAGCGTACCATTCCATAAGAGTTTATCAAAGGCTGCACTGCCTCTCTCCAGGAGGTCCTTGTAACGCTGGTAAGCCTCTTCACTGTCCACCAGTCTGGCCATTTTACACATCACACACAGGGACGCCAGCCACATCCCACCACAGTATGCACTGCACGATACAAAGAGACCAAACATCGGCAAACTTGTAACTCAGCTGCAGTTGTAAGGTCTCCAGAACACACATTAGGAAAACTGCTTCACTTCAGCCGACCCTGTTTGAGTAAACCAGGCCTCACCTCGGTCCAGTCACAATCCAGCCATCATACGTCTGATCTGCATATCCCGAGTTCTCTATCAGGCCGTCTCCATCCTGGTCAAACTTCATCTCAGACTCCATCACAGCCTAAACAATCCATTATGCATCATTATTCCTCAGAGTACCAAAGCAGGTAAGTTAAGAGTGAGTTTAAAGCACAAATTATTGTTGAGTGAAATAATCCATGTTGATTCCTGGTGCAAAAGTTCACCTCTTCATGACGTGTCCTGCAGCAACAATGCCAGCTCTGTTAACAGTTTGGTACATTACATCACATTGATTTGTGAGAACTTTACTCATAAGATCCTTTTAAGTTCCCACCCTTCTGTAAACATTTCACGGAACTATTCATTAAGTACCAAGGGAGAATGGTTTGTTCAGGTTCAGTTACCTGGATCAAGGTAAAGGTCACAGTTACAAACCTGAAAAATGTTTCCTTATATCTTCTGACAGTTTGAAGATATAAGGAAAGGCAGATAAACTGCAAAAGTGACATAAGATTTCTCTGCCAATAAGCAGACTGCTAAAAGCTACTAGATTATGTTATAGACTGTAACTTCATTTCATATTTTATACATTTTAAGGTCATTATACAGCAAGAATCTGATACTGGCCCATACCTAGTGAAAACTTAGGTGGACATTTTTAAATAAACATTGATTAAACAATGAATTAAAAAATAAACCTGGCAGATGGGCCACATGTCCTGCAGGTACTGACTGTCCTGGGTCAGATGAAAGTCCCTGTAGACCTGCAGGACAAACTTCAGGTTCAGGTCCTTCCAGTCTGCGGTGTCGTGGATGAGGTAAGCGTTTAACCTCTGCCAAGGCTCGTCATCTTGGAAGAGAAATGTGTTGTATAATCAAAAGTAAATATATAAAAGTCAAGCAGATCAGAGCCTTATAAAGACAGCTAGTTGTAAAGAACAAGGCATCAGTCAGGTTTAATTCTGTAATTTAGTGGTAAACGACAGTAGTAGTCCACTGGGATGCTCCCACAGTGAGGTTATTATCTGGGTGGCCTCTCCCCTACCTGGGTCTCCGATGTCATGAGGCACCACGTTTTTTGTCTTGACAGGAGAGTAACGGCCGTTCATCAGATACAGCCTCTCTGTTGGATCCTGCTGAACCACGGTGCCAGCTGAGGGAAGATTGATGGGTTAAAAGATGGAGCACGTTTTCACGGTCGGTGGAGATTGATGGCGTAAAACTGGTCTAGCAGGGATCATTGATGAACAGTCGGGTTACAGAAAGGGCACTAAGATTTCGCTCACCAATATCATATTGCAAACTCAAGGCTAGCTTGGGCCACAGCATGATAAGTGCGAAGGAGGCGTAGAAGTGCACGTCGTACGTGTTATACATTCTGTACTCATGACCTGGAAAACAGGGCGACATCTTATTCAATCTGAAAGTCATTGCTGTTGTCTGAATGTTTTATCCAATTTAAAATACAGCAAAACAGTGAATATTTGTGTATTTTAACCAACTAATGATTCTCCTTTTGTCTACCTTCTAGGTAAGCAAATCGGCCGTACTCCTTGACGAGAGCAGGCTGAGCTGGCAGACCGCCGTCCTCACTGCGCACACCGCCGCTGACGTCAGCGTCCTCCGAAAGCTCCGTCCACACGGTTCCTCCGTCCGCCACGAAGTACAGCTCGTTAAACAGAGCGGACTTATACCAAGGCGGAAGAGAACTGGGACACATGGAAGAAACGCAAACAAACAACAATAAAAAACAGAAGGTTCTTATGCAAGATCACAAAACAGCAACAAGCAAAAAAAAATAAATTTCATCTGTAGATTTATTATTCACACAGTGATACATTTCAAGTATTTTTCTGTTTATTTTGATAATCGTGGGTTACCCAAACCCACGATTTGAAAACCCCAAATTAATCTTCTGAATGGCACATCAGATTGACAAAAATCTCATTTCCGTGAAGTACCAATCATGTTTGGACCTTCATAATCATGGGACAGATTATCCAGCAGGAAGTCTCTGACACCTTCCATCAAATGGCTAAAAAGCCACAAAAGGTCATTTCTAAAAAAAAAACAAAAAAACCCCACTTTTTTCAAATATTAATGTATCCACAGATTTTATAGAAAATTTGAGAGCAAGGAAAAAGTATGATAAAAAGAAAAGTGAATAAGGTTTAACAACACATTTCTGTATTAAAAATATTTTTTCCACAATTTTTTTTATTATGTTCTAATTTACTAAGAAACTGAACTATTGGTTTTCGTCAGCTGTAATCCATCAAAAAAAGAAAAATCCATCCATTTGTCATCTTTCAGTGGTGATGAACAGAAATACACTTAAAATAAACCACTTATACAAAATATAAAAGCTTTACCTTTTATATTTTACTCAGATGCATCTTCTGAAACTAAAGTACCTGTCCTGTAATATGGGTCTCTGCCACTCCTCAATGGATTTCTCCCATTGTTTATAGTGCGTCAGTGCGTAATGGCTGAGAGATGGAGATGCATCTCCTTTGTCCCCAAAGTAACGAGTATATCTCCTGTAGATAAAAAAAAAAACACTTTGTTTAATAAAGAAGTGCAAGATAAGTCAGGATTAGAGATTAGGGGCATACATCTATTATTTCTCACAAAAAATGCTTTTTTTTTTTTTTTTTTTGCCTTTTTGCACTTAAAAGAAAAGTAACTGGCTTTGATGTGTGGTGAATAAGTAATGAGAAATGCCACCCTGATCTAAACCATGGGTAAGCAAATTAAGGCAGGACTAGTGGGCTCTTCTTGCACTGTAACCTGAGAACAACGGCAGAGCAAACAAGGGAGGAGGTATGCTTTGCGTATGTGACGTTGAAGCTCAACAGCCAAACCAAGTAAATAGGTTAAATAAGTGCAGTATTACATGTTTTAGCATCAAGTATCAAGTTCTCACAACTGTAGATCATAAAAAGATGTAAAATCAAACTAATCCTAAAAAGATGTAAAATCAAACTAATTTAAGACGACTAAATGTTAAATACTGGTGATTTATGTTTTTTCCTTACAACCATCGACTTTGAACTGTGACTAATGCGATGTAAGAATCACCTGACGTGTTCCCTCTCCCCGGACCCGAAGGTGATTCTGGGCATGTCCCAGGCCAGGCAGAACTCCAGGCTGTTGAGTTTATGAGCCGGCACCGAGCAGCTCACCGCCAACGCAGCTGCCACCTTCTCTCCCTTCTGGGTTGGTGGGCTGGATCCTGCACAGATCAACAAGTGACGAAGGTAAATCAGACAATAAAGCAGCATCTCTGTCTAATTCAGCTCCTTTCATTGAGATGAAGATGAGACCTTCATATATCCACATTTGGGTCAGAAGAAATTACAACCGTAATATTGAATCCATCTTTATCGGGCGCATTTAAGAAATGTAAAAAAAAAACAAAACTATTTTAATGAAGGTATTTTTGCATCACAGCACGATAAAAAATAAACATCTGTTCTTTATGAGGTTCTAAAATGATTTCTTTTCAAGCGTACAAAATAACTTTTCTTTATCAGATGAATCACTCCCTGTGATTCAACGACTTGTTGAAGTACTTTTGGAAACAGTAACTGCTTTGGTGTAGAGAGGAGTTTCTGGTTGACTCAAAGATTGCAATGTGCCAAAATCATAACTTCTCCATCACCGTGCTTGGTAAGAAGTCATTCTAGCTGCTACGGACGACCAGAGTGGCAGCAATCTTGGCTTTGGTCTCATCTGTCTAAAGAACAATCCAAACACCGTCTAATAATAAAGAATTTAAATTTAAACAGAAAAGTAGGCAAAAGGATATAAAAGTGGGATTTGCTTATTATAGCCTGTAAAATATGAATTGTTGAAATTGAATGTATAATCTTTCGTTGCATGTCAGCTGATGTTCACTTAGGTACATTTAGGGGATGATTAAATGTTGCATAGTTGTCCTGGGCAGTTTTCACTTGAAAACTACTGCAGTTTGGTTTGGTCCCATTTACACGTTTCGGGTGATCAGCTAGCAGATTAACCTGTGGGGGAGTCCAGTCGTCCGTCAGTGATCAAGTCGCTCCACAGACCGCTGCAGGTTCCTTTTGGACTGAAGGCCGTCTGATGGCTCACCTCCCTGTCAGCCTGTTGAAGTTAAAAACCCACAGTTTAATCTCTTAGAAATGGTAGAAAAACTATAAAGCCTACTATCCATGGCGAGGTTACTTTCATCAAGATACGCCTAAGCAGACTTATGACGATACACTTTTCTGGACGATAAATTGTCTCAGAAATTTATCAGAATACCAGAAACACCCAATTAAATGAATTATGAAGTTTCTGTAAACAAAACTATCCTTCAAAAAAAGGGCCAGATGAGACCAAAGCACCAGAATGAAGACGTTTGTCATCCAGGTTTTGGCAAAAAAAAAAAGAGAGAGAAAAGAGGAAAACAATAAATCCTGCAAATGGAAATTATTGAGCTCGTTTTAATTCATCGTGCGATTAATTTATTTCCCGCTTCTGACAGCATGAATGAAGTGAACCTGCTCTCGCGCTGCGATGCACAGGGTGTAGGGGTTGGCTGCGGTGCAGTGGTGCAGCAGGACTCCGGACACCGCCTCCCCGTCCTTCTCCAGGTGGAACGGCTCATTCCAGTGGCCGCCGCTCTTGTCGTCCTTGTGTCCCGACCCGTTGACCATTGTTAACATGATGGAGACATCCAGAGCGTAGTCATTCTTGTTCTCTATGTCCCACACAAATACTGCTGCTGGGAGACTCGAGTCCTGAGGAGAGGCAACGATACTTCAGACATAAAAAACTTACAGAAAAAAAACAAACAAAAAAAAACAAACTCTTGTGTACAGAAAAGGCTTTAGGAGCACTATAAGTCTGTTTTTGGTGTGGTGGGAAATTTTATTTCAGACTGATATCCTATAACTTTATTAATCTGATGGTTATATTACGTTTTCCCTTTTCTTTTTGTCTGTGCGCCACATCCAAGGTTAACTATTGTTTTCCACGGCAGCAAAAAGGAGCCAGACTCTCTCGTGTGTTTATGATTCTTTGTCCTCGGTATAAAAATGATGTGTTGACTGTCTGGCAAAGCCTCTCGCTTTGACTTGATCAAGAGTCTCACACAACTTTATATTTTCAGAAAGATCTTGTCAGAATTTGTGTAACAGACGCATTTTTAAGGCTGAGCGTGCAATCAGAGAAACGTCACCGACCCGGTAGTCATGAGGGATGACGGGGGATATCTGCCGACAGGTGAGGGTGACGTTCTGACCCGGCAGCTGGTACACGGTCCAGGCGCGGGGATACAAGGCGTGATAGAAGGCGTACTCTCCGCAGTAGCCCCAGTTCCAGCCTTGCAGCGTGGGCGGACGCTCCACGGACAGAACCTGCTGGTAAACCGTTTGTCCTCCGCGGCGCAAACACACAGTGAACTGCAACAGGAGAAGAAGATGCTTAACTATGCTGACGAGTAAGATGTAATGATCAGCTTTAAAGACACACTTCTGTTTAAGAATCTGCATCCAGCAGATTCAGAAATAACAATAGTCATTGGGAAAGAAAGAAGTTTTTCTCACCCTTTCCTGAAAACTGAAACTAGGAAATTCCAAGAAAACGTTTTTCAGTCCATAATTACTGTGCCCATAAAGATTGCATCTCATTAAATAACTGAGTGCAATAAATTTATAATAAATTAAACCTGACTCAGTGATTGCATTTACAAATTAGACTAGATTCATTGCGCTTTAACTAAACAAATCTATTTTTACGCAATCTGAACGAATCCAAAGATATAACAGACACACTGAACTTTGTACTTGTCAGTACAAAGTTCTGATCAATATTTTTCTTCTACAAGGACTTTAACAAACTATTTTGTGTAAATGTTTAGAATTTTTCTGCAGGACAATCCACCACCGCAAACATCGATGTGCATCATTGTTGGGTAGAGGCCTTAAAGATCTGATCCAAACACCACTGGGAACAATATGTACCTCTTTATCGCTGTTGTTCACAGTGTAGCTCAAATATAATGATATCAGAAGAAATATTATCAGTCTGTTTAATGACCAGAGATAGCTAGTGGCAGCTATCTTGACAGATAGTGTTACATAAGATGATTGATAAGTGGCATTCCTTTAGTTTCCACAAACAACAACCGGAAGTTTATCTAAACATGTGAATTTGTGAAGGTCTAGCAGCCTTTATTTGGCAAGCGGACTCCATGAAAACGGGGAGTTACTCTTTGCTCAATACAGCTGGGGAAAAAAAATAAAATCTACTCAGTGTCTCACTGAAAGTATGACACAAAAGTAGACTTTGGCGTTTCTGAAACCAGTATGCAGCCCACGCCTTGTATGGGCTGCCTAAAGCGTGCACTGCATCTCACCGGCGAGTTGCTGCTCACTCCTGGTAAGACTGAAAGAAAGCTGTCACACTTTTCACTTACTCAGAAGAAAGTGAAACTGGGCTGTTGAGAAATATTTCCAGCCTTAAAAAACACCAACATAGTCATGATGGGAAGCTACACAAGCCTTGCCCATCGCTCTTATTAGTCATTATAAAAGTAAAGATGGCAAGGTTGAGCAACACGTCTGTTGTTACGTCAGCATGTGAGCTTCTTGTACTATTATTATTCCACAAGAACCATTCCGTCCAGATGCCCCATCATGATGACAAAGCAAACTCCAAGCACAAGACTTTTGGGTTATGAGGTACCTGGTTGGCTATGACGGTTTTGTAGTGGTACATCCCAGGGTTTAGCTGCCATCTGCAGAACTCCCCCCTCCAACCTCTTGTAATGGTGCCGCCTCCGATACCGCCGAGAGGAGCACCTGAACACGCCAGCGGAAAGAGGAGAGTGGTGTCAAAGAAAGGATGAACGGATGAGCTCACTCATGGCTAATGCCAACTCAATGAAAACATGAAGGTTTACATAAGCTTAGTCCAGCTCTGCAGAACAACAAAAGTAATTCCAGTCAAACCTTAAACAAATCCAGTGAGTTTTGTCTAATGATTTATTGATCTCTGACTATTATTGGCAAAGCCTGTTAAAGATGTTTCCAAAAGGTTTTGGATAAATAGTAGTTATCCTCTCTACGCTGCAGTTCTCCAACACTGAGCTCTGAATACATTTTTGTATTTCCTCAACTGTCCTCACAAATTTAGGCCAGTAACCATGTCCTAAACCAAGCACAATGGTGAGATGTATCGTCTTTCTGCTTTTGAAGAGTGCATAAAAGAAACTTACCTCTGTGTTGTGCCAACAGAGAAACAGATTTACATTTGTCTCCTGTGATTTGTTAGGAATGACAACAATTGTGGCACCTTTTATTTTGATAAAACAAATAATCCTTAACCACTGAATAAACAAACTTAAAATAAGTGCAGATTTAGAGATTAAGCTACTGCAATAAAAGATGTGTCTATTCAATTTTAATCCTTAAACTCCAGCATGAACATGAACGGTTACATTGTTTTCTTTCCCAGACCAATCCTGCCTTCATCAGAGATACTGTTGCCTTTATTACTGCCCTCATCTCTACTGAAGGCAAAGCGTTTCTTTGTGATCTACTATAGCAGTTGTCTTATAAAAAAACAAAACAAAAAGAAATAACTATTCTCTATAACTGAATCAAACTAACCATATATTTGCTGTAGAGGCACAGATCGAAACATATCGATGAATGGAGCCTTCTTCTCCACTTGAGTCTTCTTGTACCACCATTTAAGATACCTGGAAAACATGAGAGGAAAGTCAAGTTGTGAAAACGTTGCACTTTCACTCCAACTGAGAAAGATGAGTCAGTTGATTCCGCTTTGGTCGATTTATTAGAAGAATGAGGAGGCGCAATGCCAGGAAAGAAAAGGCAATGAATTAAAAATTTTATACAATTTTATGACACGTCAACAAGATTACAACAGCAGGTTAGTCCATAAGATGATCAATGCCTTCCTACACAATTCTCAGCTCTGTCTGAGGTTTCTCCCATTTACTTGGATTCCTCTGGTAGAATTTCAACCGGGACAACCAATGAACAGAAGGTGAAGTTGTGAACCATTCTGATGATTTTTGCTGCTGTTTTAGGATTGTAATCTTCAGTAGTTTTAGAGATGGCAGTGGAGGAAGTGAACAAAGTCGTTCAGTCCAGTGTTAGCCACGCTTCCAGATACTGGATTGACATCAACGTTTGCGTCGCCTCTCTTTGCAGTGCAGGCAATTTTAGGCCTGCTAAAATTTTAGGCAAGTTTCATAGCATCAAGCTGGCGCATTACATACGTCACAGCCAAACGTTTAAAGTTTTAAACGTCAACCGAGGCCACGCCTCCAGGAAGAAATTGTTTCTGACAATATAGTTAGTTTAGCTGTCCTACATAGTCACAATATCAATTCTGATTATCTGGACATTATTCTTAATAATGCATTTCTCACACACCTCTAATAGACGAGTCTTAAGTTAAAGAGTAAAATTTGATGCGTCTAGATGGGTGTGTTCCACATAAACATAAGTGTTTATGACTTGGCTGTGTTTTATCTCAGCTATATGACCTCGCCGTCTTCCAGTGCACTCCACCATGAGATAACGCATCTCCACGGCAGAGGCTGACCGGTTACCCTGATCCGACTGTTCCAGATGAGTATTCATACCCCTCCAAAGCAAGCCTCCTTCTTAAATTGACATTTCTTTTTACCTTAACATGTCGAAATATCAACAAAAAAAAGTGAATAACATGAGTAGTTTAAACAAAAGCAGTACATTTTATTTTTAAAAGCCCCGAATTGGTAATAAACACATTTTCTCCCAGCTTGTTCTTGTTTCTCTGCTCTCTGGAGCTACAGGAGTTTCCAGGCCTTTAGCACTCTCAAAGCAGGAGACACACACACACACAGACAGAGAGAGAAAATAGAGGGAATTGTGCAACTGCACAAAGGACGGACTTGTAAAACGAGGTCAGCACACTCACAGTCTCAGGTCTACTTCATCTGAGCGCTGTTAATGGTGCGCTCACAAACGTGTGTGTCTCGGCGTGACGCGGGGTTGCCCAGTCAAATATTAATTAGGCAATGTAACAAACCTGTTCAAGCTGCTTGCAGTGCCCACAGCGGAGTCAATAATCTGTTTATGCTCCGAATGGAAACATGACGGATTTTATGTTAATAAGCAAAAACAAAGAAAAGAAAAGAAAAGCAGCGTCTGTTGTTGTGCAGTGGTGTTTTCTAACACAGGAAATACGCTCAGCACTGCTGATGTGCAGAACTAACGGCCCATGATGCATTTAACCTACATTTTCAGGCGACACAATTCCCCATTTGTGTTTTTTGTGAAAGAACAAAGGATCAGCAGCTTTATTACACTTTTACAACATAATGTGAGGCTTTTTTTTTTTTGCAAACTGAAATGACAAACCATCTGACAGAAATGGATCAATGCCAAATCCAGTGATTAATCAGTGGGTAAAAACAAAACTGTAAAAAGTTAATCGTTTGAGTTCCAGCAGCACATATTTCTATTTTGCCTTAATTCAAACCTCCTGAGTCAAAACTTGCAAGGACCTCTTCTTGCTGTAGGGTATGTCTCTAACAGCTTTGCACGTCTAAAGACTAATTGTTTTTGACCTCTTTTTCTTATTTTTTTATAAAGCAACTCATCATCTGTCTGACTGAAAGGAGAAAACTACCTGAACATAAACTTTCAAGTTTTACTACAGGCTTATGTCTGTTTTAAAGCCTCTAAGTTCCTCACAGATTAGCTGAAATTATATAACAAAAAAGTGGATTCTGATCACTGATTACATAAGACAAATTGTTCTGCAGAATTTTACCTTAGGGCATCAAACAAGAGGGGCTGAACAGAAATGCCCATCATTTCGATTTAAGATAAAATTCCCAATGAGTTCAACAAATATAAACACTTCAGTCAGGCTTGGCAAATCTGCTGACAATGAAGGTCTGACATCAGCAGCCAGCTGTGAACAATACCTCCGCATAAAGAAAGCTCAGGCTGTACTGAGCCCGAGATGAATGGACTCGACCAAAGCGTGTCATTTGAAGCCACTGCGGGCTCAGACTATTGTCAGGACACTGCTGTTTGCGGCCCAGCTGAAATGCAAACAATGGTCCTCGACCCAGTCCAGATATGTGAACACAGTGCCAACCTTGAACCCAACCCAGGTGAGCTTTGCTTTGGCTGCCAGCGTGCTGAAAACTCCCAGTAACCATATCTTAAAACACAGTATTGACCGCAAGTCTCAATATTCTCCAACACCGAGCTGGAGGCGATGTTCTCTCTGAACAAAGTTTATTCAGCGCACCAGTTATGATACCATAAATCTTTGTAATAATTAACAAAAGCTGCCATGGCAACTGGGCCGACTGAGGCACACCCTGTGTGCCAAGCATCACTGTACGCTTTCTAACGTGGTCCGAAGTGACCGTTTGAACTGGTTTTTAGGGAACTTGTAGGATCTCAGGGAAGCACAAATAAAGAAATGAAACAACTTCATTGTCAAGTAATGAACCCTCACACTTGCGGTACGTCATATTATGTCTGTAAGCACAACGCTGACATATTTATAGAGAAAATTGCTGATGAAAACATGAAGAGCTGCTTGAGACACGTGTTCAGCATATATTTGACTGCAGCAAGTAAAGGCTGAATGGTGGGCTGCTCGAAAGCTGCTGAATATGCTCACTTTGCACAATCAAGAGCATTCATACTGGAGTATTTTTATCTATGCAGCACCTTGAAAATCTATTTATACCCACTGAACTTTTTTCACATACCATCAGAACTTAAAATACTGTTTGTTCACTAATGGATGTTCTATGAAATACACATCCTTTACTAATTAGGTGACTTCTGGAGGCAAATATTTGCACTGGCTTATATTTAAGGATATCTGAGTAGAAGAGGGGGATGGGATTGTACATAAGTGCGCTCCAAACATTTTAGAAAATTAAGCACAACTTATTTTACGTTCACATTGGTTTGTACAATGTGAACGCACAAACCAATGTGCGTTCACATTGCCCAGAAACACAGTGTGTTGACCTGTTGATTTGTGTTGATCCGTCTCCTTAAAGAAATAAAAGAGACCATTGCTGTTTCTTGTAATCTGATATATTAGGATCATACGAGGACTCCAAAGCCTTTCTTTCAACAAGACCAAAATGCAGCATCCGGAAAGTAACTTTAAAATTACATTATTAGGACCCTTCACTGCAGGAGAGGTTTTGCATTCCCTTAGAGAACAACTAAACACTTTGATATTTGAACTTGTAGCTGACTTAGATTCCTTAGGTCAGAAATATTTCCTCTTCCGAGAAAATGTCACTTGTACTCCGTTACAAGGAAAACACCAAAATGGCAAAAGTTGCTGCTAGTTTTACACCAAGATTGTGTAGGCATCTTATTAGGAGAGCTTCTGAACACTGGTTTAACAAGTTTTGTTTTCGCATTTGAAATTATCTCTGTGCTGTACCTGATTCCCAGGCCGATGTGATCCATAACATTGGACAGCGAGACATCTTTGGCTTGAAAGGGCTTCCTCTTCTCCTTGAATTCGTGCGCCAGACAGATCCGCCACCCCTCCTTGGGCACCCCTTGTCCCACTTCCTTAGAAACGCATCTGCTCATGAGCGCCGCTGTGGACTTCTCGCCCCACTCCGAGGTCATATCTGCACAACCTTTAAACCTGAAGGAGCTGAAGAACGTGGTGAATGGGATTTATCCACCACCTTTAGTAAACTCAACAAGATCAGTGAGGGTTTTCACCACAGAGGTATAAGGTGTTACAGGTGTCTCTTCCCTGGAACTAATACACTGGATTGGATGAGTCAAAGGGGACGACCTGATGGCCTCTTGTTAGATGAGCAGTTAGGTGAGCTTCTGAACACTGGTTTAACAAGTTTTGTTTTCGCATTTGAAATTATCTCTGTGCTGTACAGAGATCCACCCTGTTTGTTCTTCAGGGTGGAGGCTCTAGTGCCATATTTCTGCTACAGCAGTGGGAGCATCTCAGTGGGGTTCCAGTGTGGAGTTCCTTCAGGAAGTGCTGGAGAACCTTCTGTTGATTAGCACGAGCTCCTGCAGCACTGTAAAGAGAGTAAAACAACGCGTTTAACGACAAAACACGAATTAATGCATCCAGAAAGCCTTATCATTTCTCAGCAAGCATCTCTAGAATTGCAACACGTCTACGTCTGACACTCCCAGCAGTTTTTACCTCCTTAGTCAACAAGTATTAGCTTAAAACATCCATGCGCGTCGAGGATAAGGTACAGCGCAACCCGAGGCGACCTACTAACCACAACGAATTGTCTGTATTTGTTTAGGAAATACCTGCGTTGCAGCGTCAACCCGACATAGCGGAAAGCCGACCTCTCTGAAGAGGCTGTAGCTCTTTTCAGGGCGGAGCTCGAGATGTAAATCCTCTACCGGCTGCGCGGAGGCTCATTTTTACCCGCATCTTGACTTGCAGGGACAGGCTTCCCTTGGAATAAACATTTCGTTTCACTGCGTTTAGCGTCATATACGTTCAACTTGTACATTTAGTTTAATACATGGGTTGCAGCTACAACATTGTTGCTCATATCGAGGAGTTTTGAAGTAACCATTGAAAAATGTCACGGAAGCGAACTGTGCCTGACAAATTTGTCTCTGGAGAGCGGAGCAAAAAATAAAATAAAATAAAAAATATATATATAAGGATGCGCGTCGCATCTTTTTAACAAAAAGAGAGATAGACAGAGGTTAGATATATTCCAATTTGTCGTACTTTACATCTGTATAAAGTATGCTTTAAATCAGCTGTAAGTCAGTATATACGAATGTTCTTCCGTGGAATTATAACGTTTTCATCAGTATTCTGCCATTGTCGCTCTGCAACTGTCCCGTAGTAATTTGGCGCATGTCTTATGGCAAGCTGTTTGCGTATTTAGTCGGAATCCGGGCTTTTGACTAAAGCCCTTGTGATTTGGGTTAGGACTGATGACGAGCCCGTGAGACGAGTTTTCCGTTAGACAGATTTAGGAGGCGAGCACACAGCAGCTTTAAGGTGTTCACAACTCACAAATTCAGAGGAAGGTTTAAATCTAATCAGCAGTTCCTCACAAGAGTGTTCACATCCTGTTTTTCCCCCCCTGTTGCAGCCACAAACTTCATGATTCAGAGTGGAAGTGGAAGGAAATAAAAGCCTTGTATTGTATTTTGTATTATGTTTAGCCCCCTGAGCCAATACCTTTTAGAACAAAGTAGTCCTATACTTTGCTGCACTTTACACATTGGAAAGTTTTGGAGAATATTTCTATCAACTTTACATATCTAGACACTGATATTTCGCCCTCATTGTTATTTGCAAAATAACTAAAAACACTCTTTTAGGACTTGCCATTATAGGTGGTTCTTGCCAGCTTGGCGCCCTGGGTGAACACCTCAAACTGCTCCTCACTGTCATGACATCCACAGCCTGGCCAGCGGAAGCGGAAAGGGAGCCGAGGCTCATGCCACCCCCTGACGACATGACACCCTGGGTGGCTGCATCTCATCAGAAACTTCTACTGCTTGCCATAAATTCTCAATTGAAATTAGGATTGGGAAATCAGGAGACTTGGACTAGGCCATTCTGACATAACTTGTGCTTTGGTCTAAACACTCTTATGTTGTATTGGAGTCATTGCTCTGCTTAAAGGTGAACCTCACATCCAGTTTTATGTCTCTTATTGCAGCCTCTAATAAATTTTACCCTGCATTTACCTCCATCCCATAGTTTCACTTCCGTGGCTCTACTGCTGACAAATGGCACAGACATAATAATTACTGTAATCAATTATATTACTTTATGTCTATGACAAATGGTGCTTTCTCATATTCGTCGCCCTATAAACACATGGCCGACACAAAAACTTTCCCTGTGAATGTTTTTTTTCTTTTAACTATTCAATTTAAAATATATAATACAGACAATATAATTTGTGTTTTAAAACAAGCATTATTTTTAAGAAAATGACTTGTATTTTTTAACTTTTCTAAATATTAGAGAGGTTTAATTTTCCCATGGTTTGTGATTTGGTGCGCAGGAGCGGAAGTGGACGACATCCATTTTTTCCCCCAGTTTTGTTTACTGTAGCTTCGGCGTTAGCAGGGTGGGAGAGCTTATGTTTATTTTACCCAAAGACACAGTTAAATTGTCCTAATGTGTCCAAAGAAGTAGTTTTGGGCACTCTCTTGACTTAAAGACCTTAAAAGTCTTACTGCGAGATCGCTTGACGTCGAGGTACGTAAATACGACTCGCTGTAGAATCAACGAAGTCCGGCAAAAAAAAAAAAAAAAATTGAGACCGAAGAAGTTAGCGTCCTCAAACTGTGGAGAGAGTGACGGGCTCGTAAGGAGTGTTGTAGTCGCTGGTTTTTCTTTGTAAGCGTTTGGAGATGTGTTGAGGTAGCGTTGGTTTTGTCTGGCGGCACAGATGATCGAGGTGGTGGCCTCCATGGCCCGGGGCCCCGTGTTCCTGGCCGGGGAGCTCCTGGAGTGCCTCATCACCTTCACTAACCCGATGTCTCACCTCTCCACCTCGGCCAGCAGGTACGATTTTTCTCCTCTGGGATTTTATTTTTATTTTATTCAAATTGTAAGGCTTTATCACATGGATGTGTTGTTTGTCTTGTATAATAATGTGTAGAAAATTGTCATCAGATAACCAGAGAGCAATCAGCTAATTAAAGCCAACATAATTTATTTGCAGAGCAATATTCGTGCAATTTGAATGCATCTAAACGTGCTCTGTAAAGTTTGGAAACAATTAAGCGTTCAAGCACAAATAAATAAAAATAATAATAAAAAAAATTTGCTAAGTGCATATCATAAAATTATTTGATGTGTCTTTTAATTGAAAGATGGCATGAAAATGTAAACGGAGAAAAGTAATTGCAGTTTTATTTGTAATGAGGTGAAAAACCAGAGGCGGATTTGAAGAAGGTAAAAGTAAAGTTGACTATAAAATGTACATTATCTGTAAGATAAATAAACAGGACTAAAACCTGAAACGGCACTAAATCTAGGATTAAATAAAACGTCGTAAAAAAGAAAGGGCATGAAAAAGATACACAATAATCAAAGCTTCGAGGACTAAGAACTCAACGAAACCCTAATAAATACAAGTTTTTATTTTGCTTTTTGCAATATCAGCGCTATATTTGTCCTCAGTTCTTAAGGACGCCTGTACCAAAGATGGAGACTGTAATAACAAAAAGATTCCTCATTGTGAATCTTATTTTTAACTTCAGGTGCAAACAATCTGCTTTGTAAAAGTAAATCACACATCAGTAGAAGTAGCGCAGCAATAACATGTTTATCTTGGGACACTGCAGGGAGGAAATCATCTCCAAAGCTCATTTTTTTTCAAACTGCCAGTATGCTTCTCTAATAAGACATGAATTGATAGTTGTCACATATTTATACAGAGGAGTGCTAATACTTGTGCTAAAGAATGCTAATGTTGATCTCAGTCAGTCAGCCTGCCCCGGTGTAACCATTGTCTCCTGTGTGGCAGCGAGATGTTGGCGTGGGCCAGCGCCCAGATCCACTGCCAGTTTCATGCCAGTGAGAACAGAGTGGCCCTGCCGGCCCAGGGCAACAAGCAGGACGTCCAGGCCGACAGCGACACCGTGCTGATCCCAAGCAGAGGTGAGCCCCGCAACATCGGAGACAGGCCGAAAGTCCAGATTCATGTGCCTGATATCAGATCTGCAACATATCAGGGCTGCCACCAGCGATTAATTTTGTTACTGATTATTCTATCGTTTTTGTTTTGTTTTTTTCCCCTGATGATTAATCAGGTAAAAACAAAAGGCTCATTTTGCAGATGAAGTATTTTTTTATGCCATGTTAGAAATGCATTAAATTATTGCAGATAAACAAATTTAATTTCCTTTTTATATAAGACAAAACTGTTGTTGCCTAAAATGCAATAAAACTTTTATTTAGTGAATGCTTGATCATTTGTTATAAATAATGCCACTTCAGACAAAAAATGTATTTATTTTTTTTCTGCTTGACTCAGCGTCAATACAATGTAGGGCTGACCTGGTGATTATTTTGGGGGATTTTCTTCTTTTTTTCAGAATTTGAACTTGGAGAAGTTAGAGCTATGCCATCTGGGAAGAACATGGCCACAAAGCTTTTTTAACTTAAATGTAAATATTTATAATTTTTGTACAGTTTTGACTTAATTAATGCTGAGTCTGTAGACAATGAATCGATTACTAAGTTAGTCGATGGTTATTTGGGTAATGGATTCATCACAATTAGCCTGATTAATCGTTTCAGCCCTAGAGGGTATTTGTATTTTTTAAGATATCTCTGAAAGGGAATTTGGCAAAAAAAAAACTTCTTAGTAGTAAATAAATAAATACATTTAAATATTAGGGCCAAAGGTAAGGATGTAGAATGTGCCACCAAGTCTTCACCTTTATTTTTTGCAGGAGAACGAGGGCAGTGTGTGCTGGACACGCCTCCCAAAATACTGTTCTGTGACCTGCGTCTTGACCCTGGAGAAAGTAAAACGTGTATGTATATTTACATGATTTCTGTGGGGTTTTTTTTTTTTATCCTTGCATCTTTTACATATCCACAAATACCTGAGATCACCTATAGCAATTTTCTTTTTTTGACTTAATCAGTCTCTGATAGTACCAGAATGCTTTCTGTTGTTGCTTTGAGGTTTATTGGTTGTTTTTGTACAGCTTTATGAACTTCCTGCGAAATGAAATTTAAATATTGGGTGTAAATATTGAGCATAGAATATTTTGGCTGACTGGTGTAAAATAAGAAAATCTGGTCAGTGAACACGTCAGGCACAAGCACTAACAACAAATCTAAGAGTCTTGTTAGCTTAAAATATCAATTCAAATTATTTTGTTTCTTTTCCAGAATATTAGTAAAACTCACTTGCGTCCTGTGACTCCGCCTGTGTTATCGTTCCTAAATAGTGATTGAAATCGGCTGAAATTTGTATTTGCCGCTAAGATGGGCTGGATACACTGATCTCTGCATCTGTATCACATTCATAACAGTTTTATTTTGTTGGTTTTTATTTCTACTTTCCACCACACGACCTTCACAGACTCCTACAGCGAGCTGGTTCCCGTAGATGGACCTCCTAGTTTTCGCGGTCAGGCAGTGAAGTACGTCTACAAGCTGACCATTGGCTGTCAGCGAGTCAACTCTCCCATCAAGTTGCTCCGAGTTCCTTTCAGAGTCCTGGTTTTGCAGGGTGAGAGAGTTTTGGATCACTTCCGGTTGCGTTTGCTTTTATTTTGTCCGACCGTCTGAAATTCAGGGAAGAATAAAAACTGATGAAGTTCGACTTTTTCTTATCTAACCCACAGGAATGCCAGAGCCTCCGTTTCCTCAGGATGAAGAAGTTTCTCCCTCCAACCCATTTCTGGAGGAAGAGGAAGCAAGCCGGCGAGATGCGACAGCTTTGGAGAGAGCGCTGGACATGCTGATGGTCACCACCTCCAGACGATGCCCTCGTAAGTTGTTTATTATCTTTCTTTGTTTGTGTGTTTCTTTTTTTTTCTTTCTTCTCTTCTTTCTTTCTGTATTTCTTTTTATTTGTTTTATTTTTTTCTCTCTTACTTTCTTCTTTTTGCTTGTTGTTCGTTTACTCCTTTCTTTCTTTTTCCTTTTTCTTTTTTTGTTTGTCTTTCTTTATTTCTTTTACTACTTCTTTATTTTCCTTTTTTTTTTATTTACTTATTTATCTTTTGTTTTTATGTTCTTTCATGATTTGAATTTTTATTTCTTTAATTTTTTGTATTTAAATTTTTTTTTTTTTCTATTTAATTTTTGTCTTTTGTGTTATTTATTTCTTATTTCTTCCTCTTTTGTCTTTTTTTTTGTCTTTTTAATTTAGGGATACAGATAAACAAAAATGTGCAGTGTCACTCTACAGATGCATACATCTGTATTTACATAAACATTGGAATCAGATCAAAACGAAACTATCTTTTTTTGTACCTTTCCATCATTTGTACCTTACACACATTCCCTCTGCTGTTCGTCACACCCAGACATGTTTAATATCACCAACACGCGAGGAAAAGTGGCAAAGTTCTGCATCTTTAAGACCGTTTACAGACTGGGAGAGGACATCGTCGGCACCTTCAACTTCTCCGAGGGAGACATTCCTTGCCTGCAGGTGAGTTTACTGTGTAGTTGTAGCATTGCTTTCCAATATTTATTTTCTAAATCGCTATCGAATGTGTTTCCTAGTATTCGGTGAGCCTTCAAAGCGAGGAGGAGATCCAGCAGCAGTACCAGCGGCGACCCGGACAGACCGTCAGCGTGACCGGACACGGTCGGCACCTGGAGTCCTGCCTCCACACCGCCTCCAGCCACTTCTCTCTGCCCATACCACTCAACGTCACGCCGGGCTTCAACACAGACATCGGTCAGTCGGAGGGTGACGTTCCGACGTCAAGTTGTTTAAAATGCTTTCGAAAATCCTTCTGACCGTTTCAGACCATCAGAAATGTTTAAATTGATTTCAGTCGTAGTCATATTTTGTATAAGCTTCCATTTAAAGACAAGCTATACTCATAATTAGGAATTTATTAAATATAAATTAAAGGCTTTTAAAGTCGTATTTCTGTCATTATTCTGTTATAGAGGAAATACTATACCTTAAGTGATACATAAAAACAATAATTGGGTGCACACGTTTTAATTTATTTTAGTTTTTTTTTTTCTAGAAACAGGTTCTAATTCACACATACATGCTTGATGTTACACATATACCTTCAGATAATATTATCTGTTCTTTATGAAGGTTGCTAACACTCTACAGATTTCTTGTAGTACTTATTCCTACTATAGCAGTTATTATATTAGTAGGCCTTTTTTTTTTACCTCTTTTGTTATTAGCAATTCATTTATCGAACACTTTACTTTAAGAGTGTTTAGACACCATCTTCATCGACTCTCCTTGCTCTCGCTCTTCAGTGACTCTGAGGTGGCGCCTGCACTTTGAATTCGTCACGGCTTGCGAGCCGATGGAACCGCCCACCGTTCTTCAGAACCAATCAGAGGTGACCGTCTGGGCCGGGGCGGAGCACGTGGACGTGGACACCTTCAGCTGGAACCTGCCGGTCAAAGTGTTGCCCACAAACCCAGCGCTGGCATCCTACGTGTCCCAGTTCACCGGCACCAACAGCATCAACATCTGACCTCCAGAGCTGCACAGTTTTAAAGACTCGTGTGAGTGTGTGTGTGAGCGTGTGGGGGTGAGCGTGTGTGTGTGAGTGTGTTTTCCTTTTACAGGTAACTAATATTTGCACAGAGTTGCATATTTCCAGAAGAAATAAGCATCCGGAGTTGGTGGATTCAAATCGTATTGAAACAAACTGTATACATTGTCTTTTTTTTTTTTTTGGCTTTTTAAAATTTTTAGAAAAATGCAACTTTTTCTTTTTGGTGTTTATTTATTTCTGAGACTGCTTTATGCATGAACAGCTTTTATATTTACTATTTGAAGCCAGCATTACTCATACAAGATGCTTTTCTCTGTACAAGTTCTTTTCTTTGAGCTCGTGTAAGAAGCACAAGGATATATTAAAAATTTAACCTCACATTTTCTTTACTTATTGTACACAAGAGCGTCATCTCCAGGTTAAATGAGTTACAGCAGAAAACAGGTGAACAGAAATACATATAAAGTATGCATTATTGCTTATATTTACACTACTACATTATTATGACAAAAGTTTTGTTAGCAAAGAACATTAAATCAGTTAAACATGCAAACAATTTACTGAATTTTTAAAGCACGGTTGATAATGGGAATAAAATAGATTCAAAAGAATGTAGAATATTTACTTTAATACTTGGAAGAAGAATACTGAGTAAGAAATGTCATACATAAACACAAAAGGCTGCTTGTCTGAATTTTTCTTTTGCAAAGACAGATTCTTAATACGGAAACAGGCCATGACTCACAGACGGTGTTTAATATAGGTTAATTAAAACAAAGAAAGGCATTTTCTGATATTTAGGTGCAGGTCAAGCTGCTGTTGGTCTCTGTGCGGATCCCCCCATCAAGCTGCAGCTGGAGCGATCCGTGGCTGGGGTCCCTGTTCGTTTCACCCGGGGTGCACGGCAGGCGGGGGTCGGCTGTCTGGACCAGAAAAACTTTGCAGGTCACTGACTCCACCCTCACCTCACACCAGGCAGGGAAGTCCACCGGTCGATGCACCCTGCACAGTATTAAACACAGCCTTTGTTTACAGCTCAGGATTCCTTACGCTGCATGTTTTTAATGTGTGTGTTGTTCAAAAGGGCAGAAAAAAGTAGCTATAAACCATTACAGTGTGCTCTAAATACAGTTCATATCAACCTGCTTGTTAAAGGCTGTATTTGTTTGAAAAAAATGTAACCTTTTCATATGAAGATCGATTATTTCATGTATTCTAAACATCCAAAGCTGTATTCTAGGTCAGCAGTGGGTTTTTTTGTTTTTTTTCTAAATGGAAGGTACGGCTCCCCACTCAGGACACCATTACTAACGAGTGGCTGCACAAGCACACACAAAAAAGCATAATTTAAATGTTAGTTACTCCTGTGATCTCTAATTCGATTCGTTTTCATTTTTCACTAATGTAAAAAAAAATACTGCATGGCTTTGCACTGCAGGGTAAATGACATAGATGAAGCAGTGTGGCTCACAGTTTATTTATTTGTAGTAAAAAAAAAAAATAGATCAATTAATTAAAAAGTAAAAATTTAGACTGATCAAAGTTGCAATTATTTATTGTTCCCTTATCAAAGATTTCTAATTTTCTAAATTTTTTAATTTTTGTTAATCACGACAAAAAAAAAAAAAAAAAAAAATTTATAAATATAAATATATATTTATATATAATTCATGTATGATTTTTCTAAATTCAGATTACATATTAAACAACAATATAATAAAAATCATTGAGACAATGTGAAAGAACAATGTTTGATCATTTCGGTTACTTTTAGTAAAAAAAAAAAAACATAAAAAAATACACTCTTCAAACTAATTTTCATCCCTACTGATCATAATTTTGCTCTTTGGATCATTTATCTTAAGGTGATGACATAAGAAGGCCTCTTTACCATCACCCTAATCTTCAGGTTCATAGGTTCTCTATCAGAGTTGAGTCTCTGTGCCGCTCCGTAGCCTTAATGTTAAACAGAAGTGTGATGACGTAAGGAAAATATTACTGTATGTCTGCCAGGGGTCTGAGTGCTTCCGCTGTTACATATGGACTGTGTGCATCTGGACACCGAGCGAGTCTGGGTGTTTGTGTTACTCACGTCTCGCAGCAACCGACTCCAACGGGGTGCAAACAGGTGCACTGCATGCAGGCGTTATCCATCCAGGTCTCCCCCAGGGCGTACCGCCTCCCCTCAAACTCGCACAGAGCTGGGACGACACATGGAAAAACCACAGCTCAGACCGTTTTAAAAAAAATAAAATAAAAGCATTCATTTAGATGAAATAGGATTTCTCACCTCTGGAGTTGAAGTGGCACTCAAGAGGCGCTGCGGAGGCACCGCTGGCCCAGAGCAGAAGAAACCCTGCGGCTGCGACCGTCCAGTTAACCACAGTGAGCTCCATCTTCATCTTCCCCCGATTCCTCGTCTCCTTATGTTCCCTCACTTATACATCCGGAGGCTTTAAGTCCGTGCATTGGAGGTGTGGTCGCCATGTGGCCCGAGGCCCTGGCTGTGGAAAGTGGCGCCATCCATCAGGAATGAGGAGGTCCTGTTGTTTGGAGTGGAGTGGGGTGGAGGGGTTGGACAGAAGTGAATCCTGTATCTTTTCATGGGTTTGGCACCTCAGAGATGCTCTCGCTGCGCTTCGGCAGGCATGAAAGTCAGAAAGTGATAGAAACAATGACACATCCATGTGGTGACTAAGCAATGGAGGGGCAGAGGAGAGGTGGGCTGGAGGACAATGAGAGAGAGGCCCTAGGAGGAGGAGATGCAGAGGGATTGGATGTATTTACTGTTATTCTTCGCCCCTTTTCTAGTTTAGAACTGATCAGAAAGCCGTAGCTATTTCAAGCAGTCTAAATGTTAGGCTATAGTCGGAAAAGACATGCAAGGCCATAACGTCATGGCCACTCAATTCTAAAGGTCTTTAAACTGAGACTCCAGTAGATCTCTGGATGTGATCTACTGGAGATCAGACATGTTTTAAACATGTTCTTGAAACCTTAAAATCTTCTTACAATCTACAATAATAAAATTTGAAGATCTGGTGGAATTTAAAATGGCTCAAATTTAGTGTAAGGCATCAAATAAACGCATATGAGTCTGTGTGGGTATGAATGTACACTGCCTGGCCAAATTAAAAGTCGCCACCAAAAAATGGTCACACTCTCTAATATTTTGTTGGACCGCCTTTAGCTTTGATTACAGCCCGCATT
>CAEGAD010044608.1:0-11465 GCA_903067055.1 Poeciliopsis paucimaculata
GTGCGCTGGGACTTACACTAAGGAAATGAGGAAGGGAGGGTCAGTGGAAGCACCGGAGTTTAGCCTTTTTTCATTCAGTGTCAAAAACAGAAAGAGAAAAAGGCCGGAAGAAACGATAAAGCCGATAATTGAAATGAAGTCCATAGTTTTAATTTATCGTTCGATTTATCGTTTATCGCGACAGGCCTAGCCACGCCCACAAACGTTGAGTTTGGGGTCTTCTGCTTTCAAGAGAGCACAGGAAATCTTGTGTTTTTTGAACAATAACAATATTTGTTTTTAATCTGTTGCTAAGAGATGAGCCTGTTTTCTGGTAACAAAGTCCCACAAAGTTAACATCTGATTTTCACTTTTGCGAAATTTACCAACTGTAAATTTCTTGCGTCAGACAAGCAGTATTTCAAAAAAGTTTATGTTTTATAAGCGAAACCATCATATGCTATTCATTTGATTTTAAGAGATGAGCGTGTTTTCTGGTAACGAACTGACACGAAGTAAAAATCCGATTTTTACTTTTTTGTTGAATTTTATAATATATTTACCTCAAATGACAAAAAAAAACAAGTTCACTTTTCTGTAAAATTATTGTTAAGTAGTTAAAAATAAGTAGTATTTCAAAAGAGCAGAAGAAACACATTTGTCTCAAAATGCGTACAATTCTGCCTGTCTGCATAGCGGAGCATCTGAGAAAAGATACAAAGGGATGGATGTGTGTTGTGGGACTCACGTCTCTGAGCTTTCAGCTTCCAGTACAGATTGCACAGGCAGGTAACCTCTCTGCGGGTGCTTTGTAAAGTACTGCTTTGACCTGAACTTGTTCTTCAGAGTCTTAGCAAAGTCCCTCATCTTCTCTCCCGAGGTTGTCTGCCGCCGTCCAGGGAAGCGAGTGGAGGAGGGGGTGAAAAGTGGAGGTTGAAGCACAGGGCATGGATGATTGAAAGACAAATTGTACTGCTTTAGAGTTGCCATCTCCAGAGACCACCTCATGTAAAATGTATCCACTTTTTTTCTTCAATACTAATGTTTCTTTCTATTCACTGTCTCTACATTATTGCTCTGTTTAAAATCTTCCGTTTTTCATCATATCTGTCAGAGTCATTTTTATTTGCTTTCCTGCTGCAAGAACCGTACTCTGTGATGTAAAAACATTTTTGCAGAAAATAAAAGTACTGCTGGATTTTAAATCTTGAAATTTAACTGATCTTATCACATTTGCACTCACTGTACTGATGATTCATGGGTTTTCCTGAATGTTTGTGCTCCAAACATCCCTTTAAATGAACCAAAAATTTGCCAAAAATACATTTTTCAACTAAGTGATTCTCTCTCCATTTATTCTATAGAGCTGGACAAATAGATACAGTCGATAAGATCCTTAATTCATGCTTGGTAGAAGAAATAGGGAGTTAGGAGTATGTGTTTTGTTCTTGAGTAAAGTTGAGCTTCATCTCTCCCTAAAGACTTGAATTTGTATTCTGGTAAAGCGGAACATAATGGTTGTCTTACTGGGGTGTAGTACTCCATGATGGGGTAGTGCAGCTTCTTGCCCTTGCTTGTGCGGCCGGTTAGAAAACATGTCTGGCAGATGTCCACATTGAACTGCTTCAAACTGCGATACCTGTCGAGATCAATAAAACAGAGACTTTAACGATGTTTGCAGGAGAACTGAATGGAGTGGTAGAGCGGCTGGGTGTGTGTGTGTTCTTATCTCAGCTATGCTGTAGAGGTTTATATTTCTTTGCACACTCACACAAAAGACTTTTGATTTCCTATACAAAACCCTGGGATTTTGGGGGTTGTTAAAATGACTAATAGGCTTAACTTAAGTTTAGGACAAATCTTAATGAAATCTCTCAAATCAATGTAATGGCTTCAACAGAAACAGTAAAAGAGATATCTTAGAACAACACAAAAAATCCACACATTTCACACAGAAAATATCAAATTTATTAGTTTATTTAATATATGTAAATTATCATTCTTAGAATTCTAATTTTAAGTCCCTTCTAACAACAGGTGACCTATCATGCTTTTAGGGCCTTTTGTCAATTTAAATCCTAATAAACTGCTGCTGGCCTCGCCCCCAACTCAACATTTATAGTCACACATGAAAACGGCTGCAAACAATTACCCAAAATTACGTCTTTGAAAAGCAGAAGCAGAGCCTCCTGCACAACCAACAAAAATGCAGCAACTGGTTTCTGAATGATAAGTCAACAATAAAATACTTGTCTTTCCCAGCAGTCATTGTACAGCGCATACAGTGGTAAAATCAGCTGACCAAACATGCTGGAGCGCCACTTGGATTCCTAAGTGATGGGCTAAGATCGGCAGGGGTTGCTAGGTAATGGGGCAGTGTGAGATTTTTGAAATGGCTCTTTTTCCAGACACCAAAAAACCATTAAGTTATATTAAAAAAAACAGCTGGATTTATTTATTTATTTTTAACTCTTGGACAGTTTTTAGAGCAGCTGAAACCCAAACGAAAGTATAAAAATGTGCAAAATATGAATTCTGCATAATAGCTCTCCATTAAAAAAATACTGCGTTACAAAGGCCCCAAATTTATGTTTATTTCTGACACTGTTAAAAGGTGCAACAAGGACAGATATCTGTATAGCACAGATTTTTTGTTACCTGATAAAGCAAAAGTCTAATTTCCCACTTCTAAAATAATAATAAAAAAATCTGTTTTAATCATTTGATCCACTAACAATACCTTTACATGTAAATATCCATTTGGTTGAATTGAATGCCCAGCAGCCAAGCCTACCTGAAACCCTTAATGGGGCATTGTTTGCAGACGTAGCATTTGGCCTGATGCTTGGTGGACTCTGCAGCAGCTACGCGATGCAGGACGGGCAGCCAAACCATCGACTGGGGCTCGAGGCTCATCCATTCCAGGAAATGAGACACCTCAATGGCAGGCTTCCCAGGGGCCTGTTAGGGAAAGGTAAGAGAGACAAGAGACTGTAAACAACCCAAATATAGACCAACAGGAGGCCATGTTCTTAAAGCAATAAAAACTTCAACAATTCTTTCCTGCTTAAAGGCAGTTTCAGCAAAAAACATCCCAATATTGAAGAGAGCGCCCAGCATTAAATCTTTTATGTTGCATATAGGCTTAAGCATTTACAAAGCTAAAAATATAACAGACATAAATTATACAGGGGTTACTGTGAGTTTGCATGTTCTCTCTCTCCTGAAGAAAGCTTGTTTGAAAAAAAAAAAAAAAAGAAGAAAAAAGAAAGCCAACCTAATAAAGGAATAACTCGCCAAGTGCTCAAAATCCGTGATGTGCTAAATTCTCATTAAGTCTGCATCAGAGATGCATAAGGAAGTTGATTTCCCCAGGGCTGCCCCCACCGCTCAAGCAGGGTAACATAATAAATGCATGTGAGTGTGTGCGCTGATCACAGGCGGAGAGGATGTGGGGTCTCCGGGGATGAAGGAGCTCCTCTCTGTTAGCAGGGTACCCAGCTTGGCTCCCTGTGGGAGGTCGAATGGCAGCTTCTTAGACACCAAAACACCTGGAACTGGAGCTGTTCACCTGATCACACTACTCCGCCTCAAAACGGATGGGATGTTCACTGTCACTGGGAAATTTAGCTTGATTAATACGACCAAGCATATATATAAAAAATAGTTTTGGGTTTTGTATTTTCCCAACTTATTTTGTTTCATTTCAGTTCTTTACCTTTGAATGCTGTGAAAGTACTGAGAAATTTATTGGAGGATGGATTATTCTTACTTCTTGCCTGGATTTTTCCAAATAACCTCTGCAGAGACCTTCCTCTGCTCACACTGTTTTCTAGCAACTATTTCGTGCAGCCTGCTTTGTTGTTGCCGTTTCCTCTGTCTTTCTGTCATTTCAGTTTAACAAACAGCGTGAAGTGGAAACGAATAGTATCGAGAACTATCAAGTGTCCCTGGGTCACTCTAATTTTATCTCAGAGTAAATATAAACACAAGGAGAAACAGAATATGTTCAAAGAGCTTCATCTGATATAGCCGTTTCTGACTGGATTACATTGTGCACCATGAGAATATTATTGGAAACTGAGAGATTTTGATTGGTTAATAATCTTCTGCTGCCTTCAGTTTTCATTTGTTGATCTAAATCAGCGGCAGAAGATTAAATTTAATCCATCTATTTTTCACCTTCTTGGATGCTTCCTTCAACACGTTGGGATAAGTCCATGGGCTATAACGAACATGTTTATTACATTTTTTGCACAAAACCATTCTTTGATAATGAGATTTACGTCTGCTCAGTTCTGTCTATTTCAGAATGAGCTGTTTTAGGGCCTCTTGTCACTTTAAATACAACCTCACGTGAAAACATTTATACCTAATGGGAATTTAGAGCAACCAGTTGACCTGAAAGTCCTGTCTGTGGTTTGTGGGTGGAGGCTGGAGTAACCAGTAAGGATCCACACATATACAGTGGAGAATATGCAAAATGGAAGCAGAGAAGATTTGGAAGCCAAGACCCTCTGGTTCTTCTTCAACTATAAGAACCAGAATTTCATTTTCTCATACTTTACATTTTCTTGGATTAATCTTGATAGGAAAGATGAATCTTGTTTATGTGACTTATTAAATGCAATGATAAAAGCATCATGAATTATTTAAAAACACAAGCATAATATTATTATTTTTTTGAGTGGAAAACAAAGAAAGGTAAATTCCCAAAGCAGCCAGTCTAATTAAAATTTTTTTTGCATTTCCTTTCTTAGAAATTACATGTTTTATTTTATTTGTTTTACTTTAAAAACAGCTCTCAAACAGTTTCGACTTTAGAAAGCTTTGATATAGAGAGGCGCCGACACCATGACCTCACCACCACAGTTCATCTGTAAATTGTTTTTTAAACAAACCCGGTGACGTAAATAAAGATCAACCATTTCAACTTTGATCTCCTGTTTTGGCAGGCTGTCGTGTTGGAGGCGTTCTCTTGACAATTCATCTTACAGACTTCTACATTCCAGATAATTCGTCCTGATGATCAGAGAAAGTTCTTGCAAAAGTAATTGAGATATTCCTTTCAAACATCTGAACTACACCAGGTAAGCTTTTATAGAGCTTTAAAGGGGCAGTGTTATGTATTTTCCAGGGCATTTTGTAGCACAGTCAAGTAAATCTGTGAGCTTCAGTAAATATAAAAATACATTATTTCACAAATATGACTTAATTTGTAATTTAACACCTTGAAATTGGGCTTCTGTCTCTTTGAAAACACCTTTAAAAAGTAATCACATCGGTCCTCTGTTAATCCATTAACAACGGTTTTACCAGCGTTGATCATGCAATAAGCTCAGATTATGCACAGTCCCACCAAGTGTTTGCTAATTGCTGCTGGCTAGTCTGAAGGAGCTGAGAGTTGGTAGCTTGGAAACCTGAAATCTGGTTGGAATGAGGATGAAGCTCCTGATCTTGAAGGCGGGGCTATGTCCACCCAGGCTGAATGGTTGCCATGGAAATGAAAGAATTTCAAAACCATATATAAAGGAATAAAGGTGTTTTTGATGAGGGAAAACATGATGTAAAGCTCATATTGCCCCATTAAAGGTGCAGCCTAAGCCTCCAACACTGTTATATAGAATAAAAAATCTATTTAATCAACCTCCAGAGCTCTAAGCACGTCTGTTAATGGACCTGGGCGTGAAATGCACCAACGCGGCCGTGTCCTCACCATGCGGAAGCAGCTCCGGACGCTTGGCTCCGTGTTGCTGCCGCCGAAAGCTGCGACTTCGCCAAGCTGGCGGGGGATCTGGATGGCTTCATGTAGCAGCAGGCTGAGGTGACGCTGGTCTGTCAAGCCTCCAGGACCGGACACCTGACGGAACAAGTCTGCAAAACGTTCATGCAGTTATCCATCAATTATGCACTAACTAATCTAATTTCACACCGCCACATGCAGCAGCAATCATTATATGATGTGTAGCTAAGAGCATTAGCCACACGTGTTTTTCTTTCCTCTGCGTGAGGACACTTGCTGACTTTAAAATTCTGCATTTATTCCAAAATCAAGTAGCTTTTATCTATTTTAAACTAGGAATAAATCTCTATTAATGATCTTCCTGGTTATTTTAGAGATGAAAGACCTGCACAAAAGCCATCTTGTCAAGTTCTGGCCGAGCCTTTCGCTATGCTTGGAGTCTGCCTGTCGCTGAACAGATGAATCTTGACAGGCGTGTGAGTGTGCTGCACAATCGCAGCATTGCATGTATCCCCCCTCTTTGCAGGTTTGTATCTGCCCACAATGAGCGAACGCTTGGCTCCAACGCCTGCATCTTAAACAGCCTCCTTCAACTCGTCCTCGTAACCAGAGCTGAGGCCTGTTTGATGTTTTTAAATATTCCCACAAAGCTTCTGAGTGGAGCTCTGGACATGTTTTATGGAGATATTTCCTCAGCATATCGGCCTCTTACATCTTAAATATGCCGCTTTCATTGTGCAGACTGTACGGTGAGATAATAGGAACCATTGGTTCGACACAAAAGCACAAGAACTGCAGTTTTCTCACTGCTGAGATTTTCAAGTCTGTAAACAAAAATTACACATTCAGATCAGACTCTCTATAGATTCATTAATTTAAAAGGACTGAACACATTTTCTGATGTGAAAACTGGAAAAAGATTTCAATACTGAACAAGACATGCACTGTAAGAAAGCATAAATACAAACCAAATCATTTACATTAATAAAAACGTGTTAGAGATATCTAGAGATAATTTTGTTGGTGAATTTAACAGGAATCAGAAACCTAACCTTAATTTTAATTAATTCATATTTAATCAGAGGTTTACCAATAGTATTATTTGGTAGCAGTAAGTGCACTTCTGCAGGTGGCAGTAGGACCGCAGGGAGGAGAAATAGCAGCTTTACTTTTTCACTGATTATCTGTGTCATATTATACTACCAGCCCAAATATGTAAAACAAAACCTATATGTTTACAAAAGACACCTACTGGAGCTTTAATTAAACTATTTCATAGTTGTTCACAACACCTTAAGGGAAAAAAATCAGTTTTAAAACTTGTGTTTAATACTAAGTTGAAGAACATTTATTTTTACCTGGTAAAATATTGACTGCTCAGAGTCTCTCAAGAGAATCCCACTTCAAATAGTCAGAACTTTTAAGAACAAATGCTGCATTAAACATGAATAATTTCCATAGGAAAGACAAGGAGTGCTAGAGTTATTTTAAAGTTAACTTGTTTGAAAAAGTAAAAGCCTTAAGAAAGTGACTCCTGCAAGCAATCCTTTTAAGCAAGTAAAGAAAGCTTTCTTCATTATGGCAACATAACCATTCTCCGCCATTACACTAAGTGGATGTCTTATAATACTGGCAATCAGGGATGTTTTATTTTTGCTCTATCTTTTCAGTCGATAAGATGCACTTACCGACTCAAACAAGCATCAGACTTACATTTGTACTTCTCCTGGACGTCTGCGTTGCACAAGCTCACCAGTCCCATTTTAAAGCTGAGGACTCGCATTTTGCCGTTTCGTGCACTGCAGGAAAGAAAGAGGATAAGGGAAAAAAAACTTCTGAGATTACAGTTTTTAAAAGGTGGACAATCTCGAATCACTGCGTTGTGGATCGTGTAATACAGACCCCTTCTGGGAAGAATTACACGGGTCACAGCAGCACAATTCAGGTCAGTGAAGTAGTGTGAAATTGCATTAGAGGACATTCAGAGTAAGTAAAGGCTCTTCAGGGAATCGGTAAAGTGTGGTCCAAGAATTTTATGCCCAAAAGAGCAATACAAATCTCATATGTCAGATAAAATGCATAAAGCACCTTGTGAAGTTATTCTGCCATTAACTTTTTATATTTTGCCACCAAAGACTTTAATATTTCTATTGGTATTATATGCAGCAGACCAACACTGGTATATTTAAAAGATAAAGGGAAAATAATAAATTTTTTCTTCAGTACTTGAAATAAAAATTTGGTATTGTAATCAGCCCTAGAGTTGATGGAAAGGTGTGTGACACATTCTGTTCTTAGAATAGTTTGTTGCCAAGAGTATGGCGTCACATTCCTGCCAAAAACCCTGACAGAGAACTGAAAAAAACATACGTCTGATCGCAGGCATTTCCATTTATTTGCAGGCCCATGAATGCAGCGCGAAAGTTGTGCACCTCTCTGAGTTTAACAAGCATAATTAGGCAAGGAAACTCTTCTGATTGAGCTGACTGTCTGAATTTTCAGGTCAAATCCAGGTGGAGGTAGGCGAGTTTAACCGCTCACCATGCTGCATTCATAGACCTGCAAATTAAGAGAAATACCCATCATGAGCTATGTGCTGTCTAGTTAATAAATCTGCTGATGTGATACCTTAATAAGCTCCTCGAGGTTTTTGGCAGGAATGTAACAACATACTGGTGCGGCAGCTGCTGAAGTAGGTGCTGCTGCAAGAACTTAAAAAAGGAGAAAAAAACGATGGCATAAGATAAATAAGTCCAAATCTAAGTTTAATCGAGACAAGCACTTGAAGACTGAAATTCATTAACAACCTAAAAACATTATGCAAGAATTTCAGTGCAAGTCTCAAAATAAATTCAAAAATACTTTATTGATCCACGACGGAAATTAAATCTTGCTGTAACTCATATTAATTCAGATTGTTCAGAGAGTTATTGAAGACAGTGATGGCTGATGGCAGGAAAGATCTTTTGTAGCAGTCTGTATTACAGCGAAAATGAAGAAGCCTCTGACTGAAGACACTCTGCAGATAAGTGAGATTCTACAAAGTATTGATTCAACATTGCATTCGACACACTTTTAAAATTTTTGATAAAAAAGGAAAAAACTGAAAACCTATTATGCTTTATTGTCTTTGTCCCTCACATAAAATACATTACAGTTTTCGGTGACATCATAAAATACCTTTAAAGTACTGTTCAAACCTCAGATGAATAAGATTTCCCTAAATAAAGACCAAACAGTTTTCAAACAAGCAAGAAATTTTTGATTCATAAAATGCAGAAAAATTTAATTTGAGAACTAACCATGTCATTGCTGTTTCCAAATAGCCTCCAAGAATTTAATGCAGATCTTAGCAGCATTAGCAAAAACCGTGCTAATCAAATTAGCATTTCAAATGTCACACAGGATCAAGAACATTGGATTCATCAAAGAACATTAGGTCAAATTAGATGAAAGCGCAAATTTCATTTCTGCAGATGAATGCTGGCCTGAAGGAGTATGGGTCTCTATATGACAAGTTTCTAAAAATGTACACACATTAAAAATGCACAAATATATATATATGACAAGGAAAGACATAAAGTGGTGAGTCACTGTTGCTTCCCTGTTAGATTCAGGACCAGAGGAGACACTGAGCACATGGTGACGACTGGATGTCAGTATCTTTCTCTCACACTTTCTACTGTGCACCTCATGCCATCTTCACTGTGCATCCCAGTGCTGCTCCTCAGGGGACACGTTTTTCCCTGACAAGCCTCCGGAAGTGATGCACACACAAACATATACGCACACACTCGCCGTAAACCACATTTTCACCTTACAAGCACAAAATTAAGCTCAAGTCTCGTTCACATTCCCTACCGCTGTTTATTAGGGAACAAAAAGCAATTACTGAAATTTATTCAGACGACGAAGCCGCTGATTGTTTCTCATTAGCAGAGAATGGTTAAAAGCTACAGACCGGATATATGGTTTTCGCTGCAGCTGTCTTGTGTTTCACTTTCTGTGCTGTGGGGCTTTTCCTGGAGATGGAACAAACGGGAACAAAGCTGGGTGAGTTCTGGTGTCAAAGAGGATTTGCTCTGGCTGTGTTTGACCCTCTGGCTTGAAGCTGTTACTGCAGCTTTAGCCGTTCGCAGTCTGAGAAAGTAGCCACACGACTGCTCACATCTGTTTTCCTGCAACTCCTAAAGAGCAGCTCTAACAAGACATCAAATAAGACAGCAACACAATAATAAAATACACTTTTGATGCCTATGAACACATTTAAGTTCACAATATGCCCATAAATGTGGAGCTACTTGTAAGATTTCTAAGAATTGAAGGACTTGAAGATTTCACAGCAACATTTGCAATACTGACAGAAATAGCTGCTGATGTAAAAATTATTTTTTCATAATTATGTGAAGCCAACTTTATGCTAGCTAGGGAAAAACAAAACTCCTGACTGGATTCTTTCTGCTAAGATACATAGTTCAAATACTTTGTTAAAACATATCTAATAATTATCAAATGTAGTGTTAGACTTAAAACACTTGATTGTTTTCAACTCAAGACGGTATTTACAGAGTTATTTTGCATTTTCTGAGACACTGTTGACCATATTTGGTCAAATTTGAAAATCAATCAATCAATCAATCAATCAATCAATCAATCAATCAATCAATCAATCAATCAATCAATCATCCATCCATCCATCCATCCATCCATCTTCTTCCGCTTATCCGGGGTCGGGTCGCGGGGGTAGCAGCTTAAGAAGGGAGGCCCAGACCTCTCTCTCCCCGGCCACTTCTTCCAGCTCCTCCGGGGGAACCCCAAGGCGTTCCCAGGCCAGTCGAGAGACATAGTCCCTCCAGCGTATCCTGGGTCTTCCCCGGGGCCTCCTCCCTGTGGGACGTGCCCGAAACACCTCACCAGGGAGGCGTCCAGGAGGCATCCTGACCAGATGCCAGAGCCACCTCAACTGGCTCCTCTCGACGTGAAGGAGCAGCGGCTCTAATCTGAGTCCCTCCCGGATGACCGAGCTTCTCACCCTATCTCTAAGGGAGAGCCCAGCCACCCTACGGAGAAAACCCATTTCGGCCGCTTGTACCTGAGACCTCGTTCTTTCGGTCATGACCCAAAGCTCATGACCATAGATGAGGGTAGGAACGTAGATTGACCAGTAAGTCGAGAGCTTCGCTGCTTGGCTCAGCTCCCTCTTCACCATGACGGACCGGTGCAGCGCCCGCTTCACGGCAGACGCTGCGCCAATCCGCCTGTCGATCTCCCACTCCCTTCTTCCCTCATTCGTGAACAAGAGCCTGAGATACTTGAACTCCTCCACTTGAGGCAGGACACCCTCCTCGACCCGGAGAAGGCACTCTACCCTTTTCCGGCTCAAGACCATGGTCTCGGACTTGGAGGCACTGATCCTCATCCCAGCCGCTTCACATTCGGCTGCAAACCGCTCCAGCGAGAGCTGCAGATCACGTCCCAATGAAGCCAACAGGACCACATCATCCGCAAAAAGCATAGATGCAATCCTAAGGCCACCAAAACGGATCCCCTCAACACCCTGGCTGCGCCTAGAAATTCTGTCCATAAAAGTAATGAACAGAATCGGTGACAAAGGGCAGCCCTGGCGGAGTCCAACTCTCACCGGAAACGAGCCCGACTTATTGCCAGCAATGCGGACCAGACTCTGACATCGGTCATACAGGGACCTGACAGCCCGTATCAAAGGGCCCGGTACCCCATACTC
>CAEGAD010044610.1:0-49253 GCA_903067055.1 Poeciliopsis paucimaculata
TACGAACCCGAGGCCCCGGAGGTTTGAGAAACGTACCGACGTCGGACATCTCGGCCACCCGGGCGATGTACGGGTCCTTGGTGAAGCGCGGCTCGTTGTCGTTGATGTCGTGGATCTTGATGATGAACTCGGACTCGCCCTCCAGCGCCTCGTTGGTCAGCCGGTTGACGGCCTTGGCGTGCAGGATGTAGTAGGCCTTCTCCTCACGGTCCAGCCTCTTGGTGGCGTGGATGTCGCCAGACTTCTCGTCGATCTTGAAGAGCGTCCCGGCGCCCTCGCCGGTGAGGACGTAACGCACGCTGCCGTCTCCTCTGTCGCCGTCCGAGTGGAGCTACAAAACAGAGCAAAAGCATTTCAAATCAGCAAAAACACTAAATCTCACTTGGTTTTCTGGGAGATACAGCGGCTCAACATTTTATCAAATTTTTATGTATTTTATATCAAAAACCAACACAAAGTAGCACATAAACAAGAAATGAAAAGAAAACAAAAAGCTCACCAATAAATGATTTCATTTAGAAGACACCTAATTAATAAAGAGAGTAAATTATTCTCATTATGAATGGAGCTGTTGCACAGTGGCGCTCTTAAATGGTGGCCAAAGGGGGCCAGGGCCTCCTTGGAAAATTGCTGTATTTTTGTCTAGTTTCTAAAAATGTTATAATGGAAAAAATACTGAAATAATCTCATAAATCATTAAAATGAGCTTAATTATTTTGATTCTGATTATTTATGTGTGGTTTTTATTTAAGTTTTCTTTTTTGAATTGTGTTTTATTTGGGATATTTAAAATATCTTCTAGTTCTAGTTGTGTTCTTTACAAAATAAAAGTTTAATATTAAACTGAAAAGTTACTTGTAAGTTAGTTTTGTCTTTTTTCCTAAGATAGCATCAAGATCAAAAATACTTTTGTGGTTTTGCAGTGCAACAGTTTGTGTAATGCTCATTTTAATAAATTTCCACTTTGCCACTTTCTGCTACTAATTGTTTCAAACTCAGCTTCACGAGAGCTTTCGCATTTGCTTAATTTGCTTTTATGAACACCAAGCTGCAGCTTGTTGAGAAGGAAAATAAAATTATCACGGGCTGCAAAAAGAAAATATATAATAAAAAATAAAAATAACAGTGAGAGAACTGGCTGACTACTTGACTGACAGGGAATCTCTGTCAGAAACACATCTCTGCGATGAACACTTTGTACCAGAAACTGTCAGCAGAAACAATTTTCAAAGCAGAGTCGCACTTTTCAACGCGGCGCACACAAACATCAGCGGTCCGACCAATCTGGGCCCTGGCAAATAAACGCTGACAGCTTTGATCGAGCGTGTTTGGTGTCATTTAACAGATTCGTATCATCTTTAGTAAACTGTCACCGTGTTATGATGACACACGCTTCATGGCTTCACCTCGCCTCTGTGAAAATCTGCCACGAGAGAAGCTGCGTTCGCTGCGACTGTTGCACTCGTGTCGTCACGACGCTGCCGTCGCTGAAAAGGCTAAAACTGGAACGTGAATGCACTCTGATGGTTGAAAAACTTAAATAAATCATTATAAAACAATAAATATGTGTTGCTGAGCTCACACACTGCAAAAACAGAAAAGTATTTTTGTCTGGTTTCTAACACAAACATCTTAATATAAAAGTAGCTTTTCAGCAAATTATAGAAGCTTGTTTCATGTCAATAATTTCTTCCCAATAAATTTTTACTTCAAATTAAATAATCTACCAGTGGAACTAGTACATTTTAATCCATATTAAGGAATTATTGACACTCTATATTTTGCTGAAAAGCTACTTTTAAGTTAGTTTCATTTATTTCAATTGTACTAATATATGTGCAGTAGATATTACACAAAAATACTTGGTAAGATTTTGTTCTTGCAGTGCAATTAAGTTTTATTAATTACAGATCCACCACTACCATAGACCATATTGTTATTTTTGTGTATTTATTCATTACATTTTACTTGCTTGAAGAAGTATATTTGTCTAGTTTTTAGTAGAAATATCTCAGTAAAGTTGAAATAAGACAAATATATATAGACATAGGAGTTTGTTTTAAGTCAATATTCCTAAATATTGCTTAAAAAATGATAGCTCTCATAACATGGGTAAAATATTTTGTTATAAGTGAAATAATCTGTCAGTATTTTTACCAATATCAAATAATTATTGATTTAAAACAATTTGTATTTTGCTTATAAGTTACTTGTAAGTTTGTTTTGTCCAATTTTAATTGTAATAAGATGTTTAAACTAGAAATTTGACAAAAATAAAACAATTTTCCAGGGGGGCCACGGCCCCCCTGACCCACCATTTAAGGACACCACTGCCTTAAAAGCCAGAAACAAAACATCTGCATTAATAATCAGATCAAAACACAAATTATTGACTTTTTAAACGAGATGACTGTATTTTTCAGTTGTTTTGATTTTCATTTCACATTTTTTGTGTCAGTTTATACGATAAAGTAGCGTGATAAAACGATGAACCGCTGCTTCTTCCTCTCCACATGAACACCAGCTTAGCATGCGCTGACATTTTAATTCCTCCACCAAATCCCCCTTAACATATTTATCTCGGAGAACTCATCAAAAGCTCGTCCAGCCCCCTTTTCCTCCTCCTTCACCCCGCTTCAATCATGAATATGATAATTATAACTTCACACAGGGTCAAAAACGTTTGCAGACACAATAAACTAAAGACGGTTCAATTCCAGCATCTCTTCCCGGTTTTCAGCGTGACTTTCTGCCGTTTTTGGCCCAAACCGAGGACAGATCGAGGGTGGATATTCTTGCCTTTGGGTCACATGGGAATCAAAGTCTCATCATATATTAAAAAGCTTTTCATCGCAGGTGCTGCGAGGCTTTACTAATTCATGGAGTTTTATCGGGCCTGGCACACGCGAGGCCAACAGCTTTCTGGATTAGAGTATTTAACACTGTTTTGTTCGGCTGCCTAACCGTCCTCAGAGTTTCACCACGTTTGGATTTGGATCTCGACGGTTTCGTTCGCTTTGAATCCTGGTCAAAGAGACGCTTCTCTCTGCAAAAACACACCATCGAATGGGTCGAGTTTCTAGTGGAAGAAGGAAAAACTGACTTATAGATAACATTTCAGCAGGAAATAAATATTTTCCATTGATGTGATTTACTGTTTTTCTGTTTTCTCTCTCTCTTTCTACTCAAACTGGTCTTCAGTTTGTTTCCAGAGACTTTATTATTCATTTATTCGAAATGTCTTCCAGCTCCAGTTGTTAAATGTTCATTAGAGTTTATTGATCTTTGAGGATGTGTTCTTACTATATTACCATTATATTACTTGAAAATTGTCTCAAAACGACTATTTTATGATTTACGGCGATAACTTCTGGAATAATTTATTATCCAAAATACAGTCTTCTGGAATAAACTGTCAGAAAACAGCAAAACGGCTGAAACACTGAGTTCCTTTAAATCTAGACGAAGAACTCACCTGTTCAGAGATGAAACATAATCAATGAAACATTAATCAACAATCTGATGTGTAACGACGGGGCTAAACAAAATGCAATGACTTTTTATTTTTGTGTTTTTATTATGCAAAGCCATTTGAACTGTCTTGTTGCTGAAATGTGATTAATTTAACTGATTGATTGATTGATCCAAAACGTCTTATGTGACAGGTCTAAACATGGGAGCTTGTTTTGGGTCAATAATTCCTTAATATGGATGAAAAGAAAAGGTTCCACTGGCAGATTATTTTATCTATAACGTGAAAAATGTTACACGTGAATTAAACTTCCGATTTAACAAGCACTTTTTTATCAATATTAATAAATTAGTGACTTAAAATGACCTCATGTAAGTTAGTTTTATGTTATTTGAAGTGGAAAAAGAAACTTGCACTAAAACTGGACCAGAAATACTTGGCAGGATTTTCTTTTTTTGCAGCAGGAGAATATTCTGCTTCCAAACACAGACTCGGTCGGCTGAAAACAATCCACTTCAACTTTATTATCTTCCTCCCTCTGTTATAGCTGCAATGTCCTTTTCTATGATTGTCTATCAAGCCGCCTATCTCTGCCTGCACGACTGTTCAGTTAATAACCATCGAGTCGTCTCCTTTGGGCTGAGATGTGAGATAGACAGTGTTGCACGCGCCGTGTCGGCTGTCATTTCTATGGAAACAGAGAGATCTTGAGGTTTTGAAGAGTTCCTCCTCATCCTCTGTGAAAGATATTTAATACAAGACAGTTCAGAGGATCGAACTCCAACGGCTGCTGCTGTGACCCCGTCCCTCCCAGCTGCCCACCTTGCCGGTGAGAAAAATGTACCGCTGGCCTTCTCAAATTAAGAGGAGGAAGAAGAAAAAAAACTTATGTGGAAATCAATGTGGCAGCCCAATGTGAATTCACAATGGCCCTTTGATCAATTTATATTGAAAATACAATTAAACTGTCACAGGGGGAGAAAAGAAAGCCACATGTGCTTTCAGTGTGGTCACCAAAAGGGCCCGGCACATCAATAGCCTGCTTTTTCTCCTTTGCCCCCCTATGGTCCCAAATTGTTGTAAAAAAAGGCAGAGAACATGACGCTATATCCATTAGCACTGGGGGTCTTAGTCTTTTCAAGACAGAGAGACGGTAAAAAGAAAGCACCATCTCATTAGGTCACCGTGTCGATAATAAAACTTTTATTTTATAAGAAAGGAAAGGATGAGGAGAAGACTGCAGCTAGCTGGTTGCTAGCATAAGTTAGCGCATCTTAGCTTAGAAAAATGAAATAAATAAACACAAACTAAGAGCGTGTTAGTTTTCCTTACGCATTATAGCTTAGAAAATATTCACTAATCAACCTTTTATTAGTTTCCCTTACAGTAAAAAGTTTTCTAGCTAGCATATTTTCACAGTATTAGTAGAAGCTAGAAGTGGTTTAGGTTTGCTAGCTGTGTAAAATCTAATGTTGACAACGGCGTATTAGTGGTAGAGAGAAAAAAAAGGAGTAAATGAACAAAATTAGTTTCAGAAATTTTCCAGGAAGAAACTTGAGTTTGACAGGTTGAACATTTTCTAAAAAGATCTCAGAAATTTTCTCAAAAAATGTCCTAAAGTCAAAAACGTAGACATTTTCTTGTCTTTTCCAGTAAATTTCTGAGATAAATCTCAAAATTTTGGAGTTTTTTGGCTACACTGTCATAAATATTAGAGTAAAAAGTGAAACATGGAGGAAACTCAACAACTACTTAGCTTTACACGTTTAATGCATGCTAACCACTAGCTTACCAAATCAAGACTGAATCTAGTGAATGGCTAGCTTAGCTTTGTGTATATTAACTCAAGTAAAGAGAGGCTAGCAGCTAGTTAGCATATTTAAAGTTAGCTTGAAGATAAAGTAAGAAAGTTAAATAAAACTACTTGCTGCTGGCTAGCTTTGCAAACTCTTAGCATATCTAACATTAAAGTAAAAAGTTCATTATGTAGCGTAATTTTACAGCATTACCTCAGAAATTAAGACAGGGAGAATTAAAGTTAGCTTTACTAACTTTGTAAAGTCTAATATTAGAGTAAAAAGTAAAATTCGGAAACAACTTTAAATGTTTAATGCATCCTAACTTGTCAAGTTGCTAATTAGCTTAGCAAAGAAAGAAGGAAAAGACTGAATCTTTTGACTGGTTAGCTTAGCTTTGAATAAACTAACTTAAGTAACAAGAGACCAGCAGCTAGTTAGCATATTTTTAGCCTATACATCTGCAGTAAAAATTGCATTCAGTAGCATAATTTTATAGAATTAGCTTAGAGGCTCAATAATTTCCTAAGAAAGTCATAGTTCCACTGGCAGATTATGTCACTTATAACAGGACAGTTTTCCCATGTGATAAGTGAAATATTATGTCATTTGTATTAGTACTTTTTATCAACATTCAAGAATTATTTACTTAAAATAAGCTCCTATATACTGGTTTAAAAGTTACTTTAAATTTTAGCTTTTTTCAAGTGTACTAAGATATTTAATAAATTATAGATTTTGTGTTTTTGCAGTGTAGAAATAGATAATCTTAATACTGTTTATCTAAAGATGCAATTATCAAAACCACCAATAATTTAATAGGTCCTGATTCAACTTCTATGAGTAAAGTGGCCTTTTTGGGAAATAAATTTGAATAATTTTATGTTTTTAACTCAAAGGTTGAGATCAGAGGTTTTGCTCTCGAGTTGTATCAATTAAAATTTATGTCAGGAATTGTGAACCGTCATTCTTTTTAGAGAATACTTGGAGCATTTGCAATTGCAAACAGGTGTTTATCTTCTGAGAAAATGAGAGGTATTATTTCCCCTGGTTTGCATTTCTTTCACAGCAAAAACATTCATATCTCTTCCCACATGCTTCATCCTCCAGTCTGAAGAGGGCTGAAGAGTGAAGTGGTGCTCATCAGACATCTGTGCGTGAGAACTTATCAGGGAGCCGTCTTTGTTTGTGAAATTAATCAGCTCTGAGTGCAGCGAATGTTAGCGCAGGCTCGATCTGGCCACCATTTGTGCTTCACTCGAGTTCGGCCAAAAGAGATGGCACTGGAAACGGCCTGCTTAGGGCAATTAGCCAGTTAGCCTTTAAGGCCGCGTGTCGAGAACTGGCTGCCTTTGTCGTAGCCAGATGGTAGCCTCAGACTGAACACAAAAATAGCCCCCGTCGAATAACGACTGCTGACGTGGAAACAACTCCAGGTCGAAGGTGAAATGTCAGTTAGCACATTTCTGTCTCCCCCAGGAAGTTTAGCATCTTTTGTTTTGGTGTCATGTCTGAATGTAGAAGCAGTCTGAGTGCGGTCCTGAACCAAAGCATATGCAAACAGCAGAAGGTCCTCCAGTCACACAAGAAGCTACAAGAGCTTTTGATGCAAATGAAGCGATTCTATCGCGATGCGCGGGCCACGTTAAGCACTTATGTGGTTTTAGGTCGAAGTTTCATAGCATCAAAGTCTGAACAAAAACAGCTGGTTAGTGTTTGTGGGAAGCTGCATTTATTAAAGGTCACCCATCAAGCTTCCTTTAACAGGTTAGAATAGAACGATGGTCTATACAAAACATTTTTTACACAAAATCATTCTTAGTCAGAATGAGCTGCTGATTTAAATCAGAATAAGCTTCTGCTGGTGCTGGCCATGCCCTCCAACTCAATGTTTACACCCCCATGTGGAAATGGGGGTGTAAAACAGATGAGCAATTGTACAACTGTACATCTTTGAAAAGCATTAGTAGAGCCTCCTGCACAACCAACAACAATACAGCAAGTGGTTTCTGGATGGTAAGTCAACAAAACATTTGTCTTTTCCAGCAGCCATTGTAAAATCAGCTGACCAAACGAGCTGGAGTTAAGCTGGGGTTGCTAGGTAACGAGCTGGGCTTGGCCGGGGTTGCTAGGTAACAGAGCAGTGTCCGTACATACAGTACGCAGGTACAGAAACACCAGACATCGGTCATATAATCTGTGCAAAAGTAAATGTTAAACTTTTCCCCCCACATTGAAAACAAACTAAAACCAATAATAAGAACTGAACTGCAACCTGGATATTTGAATGCATCTACATAAAACTACCATTAAGCTCTGTTTACATTTCTTAGGCAAAACATCCTGTAATGAATTAGCTAAATGCAACTCAACTTAGTTATTAGTTACTAATTGCTTTTACGCAGTCGCAGAGATAAAGTTACATCCACACTGTTGACCACACTGCAAAAACACAAAATCTCACCAGATATTTTGGTCGAGTTTATATGCAAATATCTTAGTGCACTTGAAATAAGACAAACTTAACTACTGCAGTTTGTTTTACACCCATAATTTTTTAATACTGACAGAAAAATTACAAGTTTCACAGGCAGATTATTCACTTCACTGAAACTTTTTCATGAAAATTAAGTAATTATTGAAAAAAAGTTACTTCTATGTTAGTTTTGTCTTATTTCAAGCGTACCAAAATATTTGCACTAGAAACTAAACCAAAAATACTCTAAGATTTTGTTTTTGCAGTGTATTAATTAAAATTAATGAAAATTTAATAAGTCCTAATTATAATATTAAAAAATGAAGAGTATTAGGGGAATACAAATAAAAATTAAAATCGGAAAATTATTAGAATAAAGTCATAACATTAAGAGATCAAAGCTGTGAGATTAAATTTATTACTTTATTCTGAACTACATTTCACAGAAAATGCTAAACTTATTTCCGTTTGTTTTTAATTGTTCAGACACGTGAATAAACGCGCCTCAGAAACCGGTGAAATCCCGCCGATGATTACCGGATGTGTTGCCGTTTCTCGCTCCACACCCAAACACGTTACCGTGGAAACCGCCCCGCTCAGAAACGTGTCGGCTAATCAACAATCACCGCCAGGTCGCCACCGCAGGCCGCCATGTTGCATCGCGTCGCAAACTCCTTGCCTTTCTGCAAGGTGAGCAGCTGATAATGAGGGACGCATGAACACAAAACAACAACAAAAATCACAAACAAGCCCCTTCCCTCGGGTTTCCTGAGTCACGCAGGACGGGGAGGCGCGCCGCGTCTGCGCTCATCAACTTCTCTTTGTCTTTCCTGTGAGTTCTAAGCGGTAGCTGCAGGCGACTGTTTGCATGTTGCACCGGTGTTTGTTTGTTTGCATGCAGAGCGCGCAGCTCTCTTTGCGAGGGCCTGTGTAGAGCAGTCTACCCAGCAGGCCCAGAACCACTGGGGCCTATCAGAGGCTGTAAATACTTTATGAGATATGATAGTGCAGCACAAACACTCCTCAACCACAGGCCATTAACCGTTTTCAGTGGATATGTGCCCTTTGGTAAAGTAAGAAATAATGAAATAAACAAACACTCCCTTCCCCCGGTGACAGCGCAGATCCTCTGAGAACGCCGCGCGGCTCGACTGCTAATGAGAGCCGCAGTTCGCTTCCTCTACTTCACCAAAATTAAATAAAAAACTCATCGGCTAATAAAGCAAGATTACCAGCAACTAACTCCTAAAATCACCCAGAGTCCCTTTAAATCCTGCAGGCAGGGCCGTGTCTAGGTTCTCCTCTACGGGGGCCGAGGAGGGGAACCACAATCTCAGACTGGATCAAAATTTGCACAACTATTCACACTGGAAAACAGTTTTTGTCCAGTTTCTGGTGCAAATATCTTAGTACACTGGAAATAAGACAAACCAAGCTTACAAGCAACTTTTCAGAAATATATAGGAGATTAATTTAGCTAGATAATCTCTTAATGTTGATAACTGGAACTAGAACTTTTCCATCAATATTTATGTAATATAAGCTCCTAAATCTTCTGAAAAGTTGTTTGTAACTTAGTTTTGTCTTGTATTAAGAGTACTGAGCTAGTTGTCCTTGAAACTAGACAAAAATACTTTTTGTGTTTTTTGCAGTGCATCTATTTGCATTTATTTTCTATTGTCACATTCTAATGAAATAGAAAAGAAACAATAAAAAAACGGAATAATCGCAGTTGCAAAAGGACAAAAGGAGCATTTCAAACTGCTCGATAGCCACGCCTCTTCCTGCAAGTCCTGATCGAATCGCCCAAATTCCTTCTTTCTTTCCCAACTGTCTTTGTTAAGCTTCTTCAGAAAAGATTGAAATTTCATCTGTTAGCACTTCACAACTCTATAAAGAAATGGCAAAAAGGAGGGAGAGGCCGCAAACAACAAGAGGCAGGATGCTGTAATTCAAGTGCGGTTTCATCATTCAGTAACTTGGTGTCAAGAGCTGCCCTCTTGTTCATAATAACCTGCCATTGTGTTGTTTCCAGTTCATTTTTCGGCTCAAACAAAGCCCGTTTTTGTCCCGCGTTGCGCTCCCCTCGTTGATGTGATATCACTCGCCGTGACAAAAGCCGTTTTCTTTTGTGCTTCTCCAGATTTTCCTCTCGGAAAGCGCCGGCCTCCCTCTACCTGAGGACGCAGATGCGCTCAAGTCGAAAGCCGCTCTTCCTCTTTAAGAGCTCACCGCCCGCACTTTATCTGGCAATTAACGAACTGTAATTGCAATCAGAAAAGATGCAATCCTGCGGTAAAACTGGATACTGGAGCAGACAATGAGGGAAAGCATCCAGCTGCACGCACTCAGAGAAAAACGCAAACGCCGGAGTCTTGATTAAGTATGCGGCGGGAAGGTTGGTGCTTAAGTGGAGATGGCCTCTCAGGCCGCGGCCTCTGGCTCTCTAAATGTACACCACACTCTGATAATCCATTCTTCTTCTGCTATTAGTCGCTTTACGAGCTCAAAGGACGAGTGGCACATCAATCACGGGCCTCTAAAGACAAAGTGGTCTGATCAAGCTTTGTATTTACATCTGATCTCCACTCACTCAGTTTCTTTTTTTTTTGTGGCTGTAATCCTTTTTGTCCAGGACTGAAAGTCAACCTTTAGCCACGGAGGACGTATGTTGCAGAATCTCATTTGGTTGGATGACTCTATCGTCCGCGGAGACGCGATTGGAATGCAAAGCGCCGAGCCCATTCAATTCCCAGCACAAAACCGCCTTTCTTCCCCCACCGCTCCGTCTCCCTGACCTTGCCACAACGCTCCACAATCCCCTCAATTACAGTAGATTGGAAGAGGAGGCCGATAGCTTGACTTCCGCTCTGCTGCATGTAAAGCAAGCATTATATTGTCAATTTCTTGTACACAACCCAATTTCCCCACCCCCCCAAAGCTTCCCTGCCAATGATATCTGGGTCGACAGCGAGTTTTCATGAGGCCGGACCGGATAATACCTTCAGAGGAAGTTATATTTGACTTGATGTGAGCAGAAATGACACGGAGCAAGCAGCCAGTGGAAAGCGAATTGGACAAGAAACGACAAACAAAGCCTGAGGATGGATTGAAGGACTAAACGACAGCATGGCGTCACGTCAACCACCAGAAGACGGGAAGATCCCTGAAGTTTCAGACACAAAATGGAGCCTTCGTTTGGCTCCACGCTGCTCATCTTCGTCATGCTTGGTTTATACAATCGTTTTTATGAAAATACAGGGTTAACAATGTACAGCCAGGCTACAATATCTGGTTTAAAGTTTGTTAAACTCGTCGACTTGGTAAATCTCGTTCAGTAGACTTGGTTCGATTCGGGACCAAAATTTGCAGCATTTGTTACATTTTCAGCTGCTGCTGTTTCTCCTTCACTCTACATTGTGTTAAACCTAAAAACCTGTTCCCTTCCTGGCCTGCGGGGGCACTACACCAAGAACTACTGAAAGAAACGACATGAATAAGACACTGAGCAAAATGTAAACAAAAGAGGAGAAGTGTCAGATTTCAGCATTTGTTTCTCTTCTGTCTTTGGTGAAAAACAACGAGACGTTTCTCCTGCTAACGCTAGGCTAGCACGTTTGTTTTGGTTGTATTTACCCAGAATGCCGTGTGATGCAGCCCACTTCCTGCTTCGGGAGCGGTGAAATAATACAAGAATAAAGTCTCAGTATTACCAGAATGAAGTTGTAAATTTATTGCAACTTCTACAGGAAAAGAAAAATGAGAAAAATAAGTAAATAATTAACTTTTTAACACATCAGCATCAAATTATTATCAGGACTTTGTGAATCTATTTTGAAGAAAGAAAGGAACGTACTTGAAGAGTTGGTCTCTTTCAAAGCTTATTTCTCGTAATTTTTGCAACTTTCTTCTAGCATTGCTTCTTTATTCTGCTGATATTGTGACTTTATTCTCTTAGTCTGGCCCTAATGATCTGTCGTACCCCTCTACACACAATATTGTGAATTTCTCCTAAATTACTAGGAAAATGTTCCACATTTCCACATATTTATGGAATTACTCAGTCACTATTTTCTGAATAACCCAAAGTTAAAAGCAGAAAAAGGTAGTAAATTGTCTCCGCTGAACCATATAGGACAAAAACCACAGACTATTACATCCAATATGTTGCTTCTTTTTTGCATTTTGAAACTAAAACCAACAGTTGTAAATATGCAAACTGTTCCAAAGTTTAAGACGAAGCGCTTGCAGACGAAACGCGCTGCTGCAGCTGCTTTTCTGACGGGAAGTTCGGCCTCCGACAAAAGAGCTGTCAGCTGAAATAATGGCACAGATTATAAAACTCCAGAAAGCAATTCAACCGAGTGAGGAGAAAAAATGTTAGTTGTTCCCACTCAGCTGTGTCTGAAGTTTGGAGCCGGCAAAAATAAAATACAAGAAATAAATAAAAGGGATTGTAGAAATATGGAGTAAGGAAGACGTCAAAGTGTCGAGGCACAAAAAGAGTTAAAGCCAGATATTTACTTTCACTGAATACAAGACAACACTGCAAAAACACATTTTTGTGTAGTTTCTACTGCAGATACTGTAGTTCACTTAAATAAGACAAAAATAACTTACAAGAAACTTTTCAGCCAGAAGTAACAGCTTTTTAAAGTCAATAATTTCTTGATATTGATGAAAAAATACTAATTTTAACTAGTGAAAAATTTTTTTCCCCATGTTTTAAGTGAAATAATAATTCAGCATGAAAATGGCTGCAAACAGATGCACAAATATAGAAATGTACATCTTTGAAAAGCATTAGTAGAGCCTCCTGCACAGCCAATAGGAATGCAGCAAGTGGTTTCTGGATGGTAGGGCAAGAACAAAACTCTCTTCTTTTCCAGCAGCCATTGTAAAGCGAATACAGCAGAGAAACCAGCTGACCAAACATGCTGGGGCTCAGTTTCGGTTGCTGGGCAACAGCATAGTATGACATTTTTGGTTTGTTTTAACATGTAGTTGTTGCCAAAAAAGGTTAGGTGGGTTTTTTAGATTGCTTTTGGAAGCATAAAAACGTACAAAATTTGAAATTTGTATCATAGATCCACTTTAAAACAAATTTATATTTAACTTGTAAATTAAGTTTAAAATGAACAAAAATGTAATAAAATAACAAACATTTTTTCACTTTATTTTTAAATACAAAACAAATAACAGTTGTGTTAAGGGAAACATGCAGAGATTTACCTTTCCCACGTACTGGATGTCCGTCCCAGTATACTCCTCCAGCAGAAAGAACTGGTTCCACATCCAGCCCCGTTTGGAGCGCCGGAGCGGGACTCCGTTGGCGTCCTGACCCGTCAGCCCTCTCCGCCCCCCTGTAGTCCTTCGCAGCGCCCTGAGGCTGCAGCCCGGACAGCTGAGCTGCACCACGGCCCACAGCATCATAAGAGCGCAGAGTCTCCGCCGATCCATAACCACAGCAGCAGCAGCAGCAAGCCTCAAACTGCCCCGCTGGTCCGCGTCTGCCGCTTCCTGGTCAGAGGATCAGCTCGCCTCTCATGCTGCGATCTGCTGAGGCAGGATGAGGCGGGACTCACGTTGGGCGGCAGTCAGTCGGCGCCTGGAACCAAAACACAGGCAAACAGAAGCTTAAACTCAACTCTGATGGTTTTAAAGATTAAAGTAAGCAAGAATCAAGTTCAAAAGACCAAAATGTATCATTTTTTCTGAAAAAAGGTTCATTTCTAGTGCAAATATATTAGTACAATCACAATAAGACAAAAGTAACTTACAAGTAACTTTCCATCAACAAATAGAAACTTGTTCTAAGTCAATAATTTCTTAAAATTGATGAAGAAGCACCAATTCCAGTGGCAGATTATTTCACAAAATAATGACCCAAACTCAACGTTTACATTCATACGTGAAAATGGCTGCAGACAGATGCTCAATTATACAACTGTGCATTTTTGGAAACCATTAGTAGAGCCTCCTGCACGCCCAACAAGAATGCAGCAAGTGGTTCAGGAAAACATTTGTCTTTTCCAGCAGCCATTGTAGAGCAGTAAAACTAGCTGACCAAACATGCTGGAGCTCAGTTTGGGTTGCTAGCTAACAGCATAGTTCCTAATGGGAGGTTTTTGAAATGGCTCATTTTCCACACACCAAAAAACATGAACTTGTTGTCAAAAAATGTTTTAACCTTAAATATCAAAATGTTTGAAATGTGAATTTTGATATATTTTCCCTTTGTAAGATTTTGTGTTTTTCCACTGTGGATTTAGAAATCCTTCAAATTCCTCAGATTTTCTGTTTACCTCTGAAAAATCCCATCATTCCACAGTCGTGCAATCGATTCCAACAGTATTCCTCAAAGCATTTCCTTTATGTTCGGACGTCTACTCTCTCTTTATTTATCATAAAATATTAAATATTTAACTCAAGCCTAAGGCGAAACCTGGGACAGAAACGCTGAATCCCATCCGGACGCTCCGTTACAGATCCAGGTTCTGACTGACGGCCGACTGAGAGCCGCATAACTGGATAAATATCAGATTAGACGTTTTTCCTGTCAGCGTGTTGGACTTACATCCTGTACAGCTGATTTAACCTTCTGCAGCGAACGGCTCCGTCTAACACAATACAATAAGAACAACCAGAACTAATGCAGATCTTCTTAAGATGAATCTAAAGATAGCAATCTGGTAGCTACTGAAGTAGCAACTGGCTGTTTTCACACCTGATAGTCGTAGATTTGGTTTTATTTGGGAGAAAAACTGCAGCATATGTTACATTTTTAGCTGCTTTGGTTCTGTTTCTCACTGCACCAATTCAGAAATGTGTTCCTCTCCTGGCCTGTGGGGGCGCTGCATCAACAACCACTGAAGGGAACGACATAAAAACCTCTGAAAACACTGAGAGTAACTTCCTTCTTTACAAAATGTAAACTGGTTGTAGGATTTCCAAAGACTTGTGGTCCATTTCTCTCTCTAGTGCTAGTTTTGGTTGTATTTTCCCAGAAAGCCCTGCGCTGTAATCCACTTCCTGCTTTTGGAGCGGTCTCTGGTCCGCTTGGCGTTCACATTCGAACTGCACCAGAGTTCACTTCAACCGAACCAAGTCCAACTATTAGACATTTTCCTTCAACAGTTATTTAGGGCCATACTGAAAAAAATAAGAATAAAAATTCAATTAATGAAATTAGGAGAAAAAAGTTGTTATAAAAATAAACTCGGAAAAAATACAAAAATAAACTTGTACAGAAATAAAGTTAGAATGGTGAGAATAAAGTCGTAATATTACGTAATATTTACTTTATATTACAAAATAAAGTAAGTACAATTTGTTTATTTTATAAGTAAATCTAAGAAAACTTAGATTTACTTAAAATACTAGTGAATAGTATTACTATTCCCATGATTTTCTAAAGGTACTATTAGTACTACTAGTAAAACTAGTAAAAATAACTATTCTTATTTGAGTTTATTCTCGTATTATTTTTATTTTTTGTTAGAGTGGCTGTAACATTAAACTGAAATAATCTAAAACTTTTTCATTAATATTAAGGAATCATTCATGTAATATCTTGCTAAAAACTTACTTTTAAGTCAGGTTTGTTTTATTTCAGGTGTGCTAAAGTATTCGCAGTAGAAACTAGATGAAAATACTTGGTAATATTTTGTGTTTTTGCAGCGTAGCTCGTCTTTTCTCCTCTTCAGTCTGTCTGGCTCCGCTCGTGCATGTAGGTCAGGGAACTTAATTCATGTCCGGAGACGTCCTTCCTACATGCCCAACACGGCGCTCCCGGACTGAACGGGCGCGATACGGCGGAGCGTTGGAAACGCTCCTCCCAAACCGCAGCTGAGGAACGCTGGCGGCCTGGAAACCGCCCAACATCCAGGAGAACAAAACAAAACCCAAACTCCGTCCTGCGTTATCCATCTTCTTCCACCTGCCAACAACTGGCCTCAAACAGTCGCTACTTCCGTTATCTGCACAGGAATCCCACGGCGAACGCATCCGGTTGTGCAGCTTCTCCGTTTGATTTCCTCTGCAGAGCTGGACTAGTTACCAGGACAAACATGTTTTTTATGTCTGTATTTTAATGAAATTGCAGCAATTTGCATCATATCCTGTTGAAGTGGCAACAGAGGCGACAAAGAGAAACCTCAGCAGCAGCAGCAGCAGAAGAAATCCTCTGAGGAAAAACCATTTGCTGCTTTTCAGTTCTTCACTCAACCATAATATTTATTGTTGAGCTTTGATCACTGCAAAAACTCAAAATATCACCAAGTATTTTAGTTCCAGTGCAAATATCTTGAGACAAAACTAAATTACAAGTAACACTCGGATTATTTCAGTTATTACATGGCAAAAATAAGTATTAGGAGTCGAAAATACAAATAAATTATTCTTGGAATTATTAAATTATGAGAATAAACATATACGCATAATATATAACGCATAATAATACAAGAAAAAAATCATAATATTTTGACTTCATTCTTGTGTTATTTCAACTATTCTCTATTTTTTTAAAAACTTTTTCCTTGTACGACTATTCTTGTGCTTTTACATCTTTATCCTTTTTTTTTTCATTATTCTTGGATTACTTTATTCTCGTATTTTTTGGACTTTATTCTTGTGGATATTCAACTATTCTTATATGAAATTATTCTCATAATTTTAGAAAAACATGACACTTAAATTTTTTTTTTTTAACTTTATTTCTTAGACTTTAATCTTATGTTATTTCAAATATTCGCTTACATTTTTATTTCTGTAATTTTACAACTTTATTCTTGCGCTTTCAAATTTCTTTTTCTGCAACTTTGTTCTCAATCTTATTTCATGTATTTGTAGTTTTTCTTATTTTGGCACTAATATCTCATCAGAGGAAAATATCTTAAGTGAAGAATTAGTAATTGTTTGCTATCCAAATTTTGACCTAAAAACAAATTTATATTTTCTCCTGAAAAAGTTTCTTGCAATTTAGTTTGGACTCATTTAAAGTGCACCAAGATATTTGCCCTGGAATCCAGACAAAGCGTGTTTTTGCTGCTTGTCACATCTCCACAACAGTTTCTTCTCGTATCTAAAGAAATCTGTTCGCGCCGAGAAGAAAAACCAACAAGCAATCTCACACAGGACAACCGCTGAGATTTAAACTCGCAGACGCCTCGCCCCACCGACTGGGACAACTTTGTACCAACTTCTGTTCAGGGAGGAGGTGGTTTGATGTCGGCGTCTTTGTAGGCCGTTAAACAAAACAAGCTGCATATTTCACCGCCGTGCCAGTCTGTCAAGCTGTTTACAGCGGTTCAAAACATAATGGAGAGTTTGATACACTTGAGCGTTTTCAGCTGTTATTATGGCTCCGGTTTGTTCCTCCAGCAGCGATTTTGAAAGACGTTTTGACTGTCTTTGTTTACTTCACACCCACAAGCCCCATCGCAGAGTTTACCAGGGGCACAAAGTCCAACGGCACCTAAAGACGCTCCAGTCGGGTTGTTGGTTTTTGTTGTTTTTCCTTCTGTTGCTGCTCTGACACGCCCACTTAAAGCTGAGTGGACCTTAAGAAAAACTGCAGCACGAGACACAAAAGGGAGAATAAAAGAAACTCAGAGCAGCGTTTAGTTTTCTTTGTGCCGTAGCGTCTGAGGAGGGGTTTTCAAAGCTAAAGCACAGCTGCTAACTGGTCCTGTCCTGCAGCACATTACTGAACAAACCTTCCAAGTGAAGAGACAGACAAAAAAAAACAAACAATGCATGTTCAAACCTCAGAGTTTTACCCCCCGACTCAAAATCTTCAATCATGTAAAAATGGCCGCCAACGGATGTGGTATTATACAACCGTACATCTTTGAAAAGCAGAAGTGGAACCTCCTGCACAACCACAAAAATGCAGCAAGTGATGTCTGGATGGTAACAACAAAACTTTTGTCTTTTCCAGCAGCCATTGTACAGTGCATATTGTGGTAAAACCAGGACACCAAACATACTGGAGCTCAGCGTGGGTTGCTAGGTAACGGCGCAGCGTTCATACAAGGCGACTTAACATTTGGTAGGTCTATCAAACGGCACGTTTTCCAGACACCAATAAAACATGAACTTATTACCAGAAAACATCTGGATGGATGTTTTTAGAAGCAAGAGAAACCAAAATGGAAATACAAAAACACAAAATGTGAGTTTTGCATAATATGTCTCTTTTAAATGAGACAATCAAATCGTGGCGGGGTGCACGTTAACCACCAACACAACGTCTGATGTCATCTTGATGACGAAGCATAACAAAATATCTTACACTTTCTTATTCAATATTGAGGAATTAGCTGCTATTTATTGCTAAAAAGTTACATGTAAAAATTAGACAAGAAATACTTTAGTGTTTTTGCAGTGTAGCATTTCTGATTCCCGCCTCCGGCTCCTCTGCGGACTTTGCCAACTCCCGTTCCCGGCGTTTTGCCCTCCAGATGCAGAAACAGGAACTTCAGCATTCAGGTGCTTAAAGTCGGACCATCAGATGTAGTTACCGTGACAACGCTAACGGGGGGAAGAGGAGTCGGTTTGAAGGAGAGTTAAAAACGTCCCGTCAGAGCAGCGTCAGCAGCAGCGGCCCCATCCATTACCCGACCTGTCTTCCACAGGCAGTTACGGCTCGGCCCGCTTTCCCCTTAGGAGGCAGATTGAAGCCAGGTTGAGGTCCGCTGCCTCTCTTTTCCCCCTGCGCTGCAGTTTAAAGCTCCTCCCTCACATGCATTATCGCTGCTTGCTGAAAGCCAGTCACTTTGCATGTGTCCTCTGCCTGAATCAGCACAGCCAGGGGAAAAAACACGGTGTGCCAGGCCCATCCGGAGCAGAACGTTAGTTACTGTTCTAGAAATATCTTTATTGGAGCCAATCAAACAAATAACCGGAAACAGGTAGGAAGATTAGCAACATGTTTTTACTGAAGTGAAAGTAAAAAGATTACTAAAAAAGTATTTGGTAAAATTTCTATTAAAGTTCTGGGTAACTCATCAAAATATCTTAAAATGTTTTAAATTACATCATCAGATGGACTAAGTTTTTGGTTAAAACATGTAAAACATCCTGAGATTTTACTCAAACAAGAGTAAATCGAGTAAATTAGGTCGTTACCTCTCCAAATTACAATATATAATTCTTGTTGCACATACAGACTGCAAGAAAACAATCACAAACAAACAAAATCTTACCAAGTATTTTTGATCAAATTTCTTGTGCAAATGAAATAAAACACAACTAAGTTATAAGTAACTTTGCAGGGTTAGGGTAAAAATCAATATTAAGGAGTTATTGACTAAAAAGCTACTGTTTCTTGTTGAAAAGCTACATGTAATTTAGTTTTGTGTACTAAGACGTTTGAACTAAAAACTATTTTGCAGGGTTCACACTAGAACTGGAAGATAATTTAAATATATATATAAAAAACAAACAATTAAAATTAATTATGAAATCTCTGTAAGCAAAACTGACCTTCAAAATAAGAGCCAGCAGAAACCAAAACACCAAACTGAACACTTTTATCACCCAGTTTTCTTATTTTTAAGATAGTTTTCCTCATTTTTAGTTCTTCTTTAAAACTAGACCAAAACACTGGAATATGTTTTTTCCACCAGTATTTTAAACCTAATCAGGTGTTTTTAGCTCCACTTCTGCTCCGGTCCCACAAACTAAACCTCGGCATTTTGTATTTAATATTCTGAAGCTTTATAAAAAGCACCATGTTTTTAACTCAGAGGGACACTGATGTAAAAGGAAAAAGCAGAATTTATTAGTTGAGGATTCCAGATATAGCAGCAAATGGAACAAGGTTGCAGCTTCCTATCCAGATTTTCTGGATGGATTCTCCACTTTTGGCTCTTTTTTCCTCCTCCAGCTCCCAGCACACTCGACTTTATGAATTTAGTTAATAGACGCTGCTGAGGAGCGTGTGGGACAGCGAAGCTATCGATTCGCTGTAGGGCTGGTTGGAAATACCAGCCGGTCTCTGGGGCCGACCCAGGAAGCTTTCCACCGCCGGTCCCTGCGCTCTGCCGGCCCGGTTCTTTTCCCAGACTTCTTCATAATGTCACAGTGGAAAAGCCGAGGCTGCTCGGCGAGGAGACGTCGACCTTTGACCGCGTCTGTAGAAACGTCCGAAAGCCACGACGTCCGGTGAGTCAGCCGAAGCTTTCGTTCTGCGATGTCACAAGATGTCGGGGCCGGTTAAGAGCGAACAGAGTGGTGGCGGAGAAAAAACGCTTTCTGCTTCACGTTGGTGAGCAGAAGAAGCTGGCAGAGGATTTTCTTCTGGCTCGGATGGAGACGATGCAATTTATCAATAAAGGTCAAAAAACTGCAAAAAACTTTACCATGTAATTTTGGTTTAGTTTCTACTGAAAAAAAAACATTTGAAATAAGACAAAACTAACTTAAAAGTCTCTTTTCAGCAAGAAATGGGAGCTTGTTTTCATTTAATATTGATTAAAAAATACTATCTATAATAATCACAATAAGCAATAAATCACTTAAAACAAACTATGAATTCCATTTGCATAATTTATAGTTTTTTTCTCTTTCTACCAAAAACTGGATGATAAAACTCTTCAGTCTGGCGCTTCAGCTTCAACTAGGACAATTTTGTTTACCCAGACTTCATAATTCATTTTATTTGTTTTGTTTGTTTATTTTGGATATTTTAAATGTATTCTGGTTCCAGTGTTAAATGTTCATTAGAACTGAAAGTGTTCTTGCATTATTATGCCATTAGTACACTTTATTACTTGAAAATAATCTCGAAACCACAATATTATCATTTATTGAGATAACTTCTGGGACAAGTTATCGTCCAGCAAAACTTATCGTGACTGACTTAGGGATAAGTGAAATAATCTGCCAGACATTTCAACCTAAAATATGAGAAAAATGTCTTACAGGGTGAAAAACGCCCCCAATTCAACGTTTACACTCACATGTGAAAATGGCTGCAAACACATGTTAATTTATTTATACAACCCCACGTGTCTGAAAAGCAGAGGTGGAGCCTCCTGCGCAGCCAACTATAAAGCAGCAAGTGGTTTCTGGACGGTGAGTCAACAACAAAACACTCGTCTTATCCAGCAGCCGTTGTACAGCGTATAGAGTCGTAACACCAGCTGAATAAACGTGCTGGACCTCGGCTTTGGTTGCTAGGTAACAGGGCGGAACTCTGCTGAGGTTGCCAGGCAACGGTGCAGCGCCCATAGAATGTGACTCAATACTTTAAGGAATTATTGACTTAAAATAATTCAATAAAACGTAAAATAGTATCTTTTAAGCTACTATTAAAAGCTACTTACTTCTAACTGACAAGTAAAAACTTACATATAAGTTAGATTTGACTTAATTCAAGTGCACTGACTTATTTGTGCTAGAAACTAACATTCTTGGCAAGATTTAGTGTTTTTGCAGTGTATCAGCTAAACTTCCTTAAACTCTAATTAAAGTTAAATGATAAGAGCAGATGAAGGAAATCAAACTTTAAACGTTTTTTTACAGTTAAATTTTTAATTCTTGTAAGAGTTTTTGTAACTTTTTATATGATTCTTTATAAAAAATATTTATTTCATCAATGTTGCCTTAGAGGCCGATAACTGTAGTTTGAATAAAAGTGAAAGATAAAAATTAATCCAACTTTTTAGACATTTTTCCAAATTATTAGCTGTTTCTAATAATTTGGAAAGAGCTTAAAAATGATCTGTACAGCTTCATTAAACGCCTCTGATATGCATATTCGTGTTTCTCCACGTCGGACAGCGATTTTCCAGAACCAGGGTTTGTTTTAGAGTGACGAGCGTTTGGAGAGTCTGGATCCAAACCGCCTCTGTAACCATGACGACCCCATTGAAACGGAGAAGATGGCGTCTTCCTCGTCTCCAAGTGGCTCCAGGCGAGTTTTTTTAAAAACAGCCTCAGGACTCGTCTTCGCGCGCCGGCGTCATAATGAAGGTGTGTAATAGAACATGACACCATAATTATATTCTCTCAGTTAAGAGCCGGTGTTTACAACCAGACGAGGCTGCCTCTGTTTTCTCCCTCTTTGTCTCGCCTTCGCTTCATATCGTGTGCCGTTTGATTGCATTAAAAAAAAGCTTGATGAAAAATTGAAAAAAAAAAAAAAAAGTAAATTACTTCAAATTGCCTGTCACAGATTGTGTTGAGTTGGCGCGGCGCAATAAGACTCATGCAACGTGGAGATTAATGTGTCTGCTGCCAGTTTCTGAATGAGTCCTCGCTGGAAAACAAAATGGATAACGTTTCGGAATCAGAGCGGTTATTTATTAAATGTATCAATCGGTCGCATCAGGATAGAGACGGGAGCGATACGCCGCGCACAAATGCGTTCGTCAATACATATTGGATCTGGCCGGCTAATGGCCTCCCTGCTGCAGGTCTGAAGGAAACTGCACTGCAAAAACACAACGAGAGGGTAAATACAACGGCGTGTCAGGAGAGAAAAACAGAGTTCGTTCACTCCAAAAATATTTAGAATTCTGGGATTAAAGTTTAGTTTGAAAAGTGGAAAATCTGCTGGAACATTTCTTTTTAGATTGATTTAGAATTTTCTAGAATAAATTAGAAAATTTCAAAGTTTTAAAAGTAAAAAATGCTTCCGGGAAAAAATTTTAAATTCTGAGATTAATCTCAGGAAATTTCTTGAAAAAATTGAGAAACAATAAATTATGCAAACTTTTTGAAATGTCAAAAATTCACCAGGAGAATCTCAGAAATTTTAGATTAATTTCTAGAAATTTTCTAGAAAAGACAAATATAGAAATTTCATATTTTAAATGTAAAAAACCAAATTCCAGAAATTTTGAGATTAATTTAAAACAAATTCTAGAAAAAACAGGGAATATTTAGAGTTTGAAAAGTCCCCAAATTTTCAAATTAAGAATCTCAGATTTTTAGAATCTTAGAATTTTTCTAGAACAAATTTGGAAATTTTTGAGTTTTAGAAATGTTTGACTTGAAACCTTTCCAGAACATTTCTGGAATTTATCTGAAATTAAAAAAGATTTTCGAGCAAATTTTATATAAGTTTAAAAAGTGGGAAACTTTTCAGTCGACACTTTGTTTCTGTTCTACTTTTGCCGTTTTTCCCAGCCTTGGATGTTTTTTTTCTTTTTGATTTGTATAAAGAAAAGCTAAAAATACCAGAAAATAAACAAAAATATAAACTCTTTCATCAATATTAAATAATTATTAACTTTAAAAAGCTCATATATATCCTTATTTCAAGTCTTCTAAGATATTTTCAGAAGAAACTTATAGAATTCTATATTTTTGCAGAGTTGTTTCACAATTTATTACTGTATTGTTTATGCCGTGAAGCACTTTGAACTGCATTGTTATACTGCAAAAACACAAAATAACATGGTAAAAATGTCTTGTTAAAATAAAAACATAACCTACCAGTGGAACTAGAACATTTTCATCGATATTAAGGAATTATTTACTTAAAAGAAGCTCTTACTTCCTGCTTAAAGGTTATTTATAAGTTAGTTCAACTGTACCAAGATATTCGCCCTAGAAACTAAAAAAAATGTGTTGTGTTTTTGCAGTGTGTGTGTCATTTCCCCCAGTATTTTAATCCTAATCAGATTTTTTTAGCTTCACTTCTCCCGGGTTCTGCTCTGGTCCCACAAACCCCCCGCTAACGAGCAACACGGCAAAAAGCGCCCCGGCGCGCCTGTTGAGCCGGAGACTTCCACTGCAACCCGCAGAAACCCCCCTGGGTGCAATTAAAAGTGAGAAAGGAGAATGTCAGCCAGGGGTCGAGCGAGGGAAGAGACGGGGGGAGGAAGCGAAGCCACAGGTAACATCGCAATCCGCAGAGGAGGCCCTTAAAAGCGGCTAATGTCCGGAGGAGTCTGCAGCAAGTTGCTCGTCCCGCCGGTTTGATTCCGACTCCGTGTCGTTTCATGCAGCTACGACCCAAATCCGGGGCTTCCCATTTGTCTGGTTGCCCATGTGGGTTAGTGGTTCACAACGCAGCTCCCTGCTGAATCTCGCCCAAAACGCAGCAGCTGGATGAACTTTTGCTCCACAAATCTAACAGGAATCTGTGCAAAAACTGGATCAGGAAGCTAATAAAATATAAAAATATACCTGAAGGGTTTCCTTCTTCTGGGAACAAATGTTGCTGGGCGATAAATTGTACCAGAAGTTGTTGCTATAAGTGATAATATTGTTGTTTTGAGACAATTTTCAGGTCAAATAATGATAATAATGGCATAATGACGCACAAATACATCATCATAGACCAATAAACTTTATTTTTTTCACTTCAAAAACACAATCTTACTAAGTAACTTTGGTCTATTTTTCTTTAAATGTTTAGTTTACTTTAAAAAAAAGCAACAAAAATGTTTATTTGCATTTTTAAACATATTTCTTACAACGGCCAACAAGTGTGTGACGCAATCTCCAAAACAAAAACAAACACAAACAAAAAATGCTGCAATCACAGAAAAAAGGAGTAAAAAACTGCAAACTTGCTTCACAAAACGGAAGTGCTGCTCCAGACCACTAGGGGGAGTCAAACAAAGAAGAAATCACATCAAACCCTCAGTGAAATCAGGAAGTGAAAGCGTTGAATAAAGGTTAAAAATGTTTTTAGGTGAGAAACTAGAACTCACAGCTTCATATATCCTAGTGATATGAAGTATTTAACATGTTTTCATACACCTTTCAAAATATAATATTCTTCCCTGGAGATTTTGATACTTCTGACGTTATTATTAGTATCTCCTAAACTTTGCTGCCAATAGAAATTACTTATATTTTCTTCTGTGGAATGTTTTAGTTTGAAAATTTGCAGTAAGAAAAATATTTGAAGATATTTATAAAGGAAATATTGTTCATGCAGGTCAGAATTGGAGCAAATCTTTTTCTTATTACAGCTTTTACCAAAACAGGCGATCTGGAGACAAACGACGCTTTTAAAATCCTGAGTTGGGTGTCAGTTTATTAGGTCTTCAAATTATCACTATTATCAACTTCTGGCTGCTTTCTTACCATCCTTGGACTCAGTTTGGTTTTCTTATTAAGGTGTGATTTTAGTCGCTTTTCTGATTCAATGGAAACATCGCAATAGCAAAACTGAGCTTTTTCATCATGTCCTCAAAGTTTTGCAGTCATTTTAATTGAAAAAGCAGTTAATGCTGGTCAGGACCGGAGCAAAACTAATAAGATAATTGATGATTAATTTTTTCTGGTGACAGACTGCGCTTTTAAATCTCTGGACTGGGTGTCATTATACTAGGTCTTCAAATTACCACTGTTAAACAACTTTTGGCTAATTTCTTAGCTTTCTTTGTTCTAATTTGTTACCTTTTACTTTCTTTTTCACAATTTCTTATATTAAATATGTAATTCTGCCTGTAGACAAATTAAGTAAATTATGATTTATGCCCTTTGACCTTTGTCTGTCTTAGCTTAAAGGCATTATAAACAGGTTTGCTGATGTACTTACAGACCAAAACTCATTATGTATCATGCTAATAACCAAACGCAGGATATTTACCCGCCTGTTTGGTGCATCATGAAGAAAACCCATTTTTCTTTTCGTTGCTCCAAAATATGTCTTCAAAACTGATCAATACATTAATATTGATCTTTTGTTTTGCTGTGTCTAGACACAGCGTCGCATTGTGTTGGGAATGACTTCCCCTCACGTAAACAAAAGGGACTTCACTGAAAATAGAACAAAATTCTGCAAAAACAAGCCTCATCATCATCATAAAACTCTGAAAATCTGTGATGAAATTGGAACGGATCGGAGGAAAAACACCAGAGGATTCTCAGTCCAAATTAGGATTCAACGCAACAACACTGGAATTTAGTTACTGGTGCAACAAGTCCCCCTTCTCTGCTTCTAAATTACACATTAAGATTCCCAGAAAGACACCAACACCGGAACGATTCCAGCTAACGGATGTTATTGCATGTTCAGGCACAAATGAATACCACACCTGAGGACAGAAGACGGAATAATTTGAATTGTTTTTTTGTTAAAACTGTAGCAAAACAACAACGAGGGACAAACTTTAAACATGCTAACGGGTAAACATGCAGAATCTGGAGTAATTTTCACCATCATGGGGATAAAATGAGGTTCTACAGTTAGAAACGTGAGCCGACAGCTTGGGAAGAAAAACACCTTCAGCAACAATTATTCTCAGCAGTTGTTTGTTTCAGTTTCTTCATCACAAATCTAAAATATTATCGAGCATTTGTGGTTTAGTTTCTAGTGAAAATGTCTTTGTATAAGCAACTTTTCAGCAAGATACAAGAGTTTGCAGATTATTTTTGTTAAAACATGACATTTTTAAAGACTTTTCAATTCAAATTAAGAAAATATTGACAAACAAATTCTTACATCTTCCTAAAAAGTTACTTTTAAGTTACTTTTGTCTTATTTAAGTACTAAGATATTTGCAGACCAAAAACTGCAAAAACATAAAAGTATTTTTGTGTAGTTTTTAGTCCAAATATCTTAATACACTTCAAAAAAAGACACCAACTTACAAGTAACTTTTCAGCAAAAAATAGGAGTCAATAATTGCTTATAGTGATAAAATATTACTAGTTTTATTGGAAGATTATTTCACTCATTTTGAAGTACTTTTTCAAAAACATTAAGGAATTATTGACTTAAAATAAGCTCTTTTATATTAGTTTTGTCTTATTTAAAGTGCAATATGATCTTTTCACGAGTAATTAGACCAAATATACTTGGTAAGATTTTGTGTTTTTGCAGTGAAACATTTCTATCCTCACTTTCTGACATAAAATCAAATGAAACTTTTCCTGTTTTGGCTCAGTTAGAACTTGCAAAATTATTAAAATTTACTAAAAGTCAGAATAATCACTGATAATATTTAGGGATTTATTTTAAAACACATATCAAATCCATAAATTTGCATATATTTCGTTAGCAACTGCATTAATTCAAACATTTAGATTTGCTAATTTTGGCTGACATCTTGAAATGTTGCTTCAATGTTCTTTCCTTCTGATTACATCCATTTTATTTTTTGCCTTCTCTTCAGTGTAATGATGGCAATTATGGTCAAAATCGTTTATTTTAGTTGCTTCATGTCTCCAAAAACGACGTCTCTGAGTGGATTTACAACTTTAATCAGATTTTTTATGTTGCTTCTGCAGCTTTGGCTTCTTCGTGTCTGAACAGCCTTTCAGCCCATGTTGGTACTAAACTTGTAAAGAGAATCAAAATGGTATTTATTATCTGTTGCACAAATCTTACCAAGCATTGCAAATGTAATTAGTGCAATTTAAATAAGATAAAACTAACTTACAAGTAATTCTTCAAAAATAAATATGAGTCAATAATTTTTATAGTGATGAAAAATTATTAGTTTCATTGGCTGATTATTTCACTTTTATTGTTTTAAACAAAATAATCTGCCACTTTTTCATCATTATTATGGAATTCTTGACTTTAAACAAACTCATATTTCCTTCTGAAAAATACTTAAAAGTTAGTTTAGTCTTTTTAAAAGTGTACTAAGATATTTGCACTAGTAATTGGACCAATATGACTTGATAAGATGTGTTTTTGCACTGAAGTCCATAAATCCCAGCTTCTCTCCATCCATTTAGATCAACAACTTTGTCCCGGATTAAACCGCCTCCTGGGAATCCTGCAGGACGGAAACACGAGTCTGCCCCTTTAAACGGACGACGGTATTCCAATAAATTATCTCATACTGTCCCTGTCAGATGTCCTGCTCCAGAGCTCACTGCAAACACATTAGCTCGCCTGGCTGCCCAAATGCATAGCAAATAACCCATATAAATCACACAATCTAGGCCAAGTCAATGGGAGCCATTTTGCCTGTTTTCTAGTTATTTCCTCAGCAGGGCTTGCATCACTCCACTCTTACAGCCATCGATGGAGTGGCCTACTTTAGGAGCCACAGAGGGTTCCTGAAGTAACCATTCCTCTTGCGCGCTTGATTTTATGTCTGCTCAGTCTGGACTAAATTGCAGGCTGCCAGCTCTCCGCTCTCAGCTTTGTCTTCACGGTTTCCCCTCGCCTTCTCCCGGCTGTCAGTTTGACAAAAACAAAGATGGGGCCTCTATGAGCTCCGGTGTTTACAAGGGAGTAACAGGCCAGGTGAAGAGGAGGCTCTTAGCTCATTTTGAAAAAAGGCCTCCCTCAAGCCGCTCTAGTGCCGAAGCAGAAGTATCTCTCTTCATTAAAACAGCAGAATTCAATGGATTTTATTGAGATCTTTTCATTTTTTAGAAGATGTTATTGTTCCACCAGCACAAAAAGAAACAACTTTTACATTCAGAAGCCATAAAGCTAAAGAACTTTTCATTTTCCTCAATGGATTGCTCAATATTTAAAATATTTATTAGCATTTTAGCTAATTTTATTTTAAAAGTTGAAGTTAACTTGCTAAATAAATTTAGTTAATGTTAAAATAAACCTACACTTAAAGTTAATATAGCTGCCATTGCTACAATTGTTGCTACCATAATGCTATCATTATGCTAGAACATAATAACATTTAAGCTAACATTACCTTTTTAGCTAATTTTGTCTTAAACGTTAGTTAACTTGATAATATTAATGCTACCCAACGTGCTAGCAAGAACCAACACAAAAACATTGTAGCTAACATTAACGTTTTAAGCTAATGTTGTATAAAAAGATAACGTCTGCTCCCTGAAAGGATTAATTTAATGCTACCCAACATGTTATTATAATCCAAAATGATTATATCATTTAAGCTAGCATTAGCTATTTAGATAATTTTGTCTTAAAAGTTAAGTTAATGTTACCCAGCGTGTCAGTGTAAAGCCAACATGATAATAATGGGAATTAAGCTAACATTAGTTTTTTGGGCTAATTTTGTCTTTAAAAAAGTTGACTCACTGAATGGATTAAGTTCATATTACCAGCCATGTTGGCGTAAACAAATATGACAACTAATTTTAGCTAATTCTGTATTAAGAGCTGAAGACGACATGCTAAACGGATTAAGTTAATATTACCCAACATGCTAGCATCAACAAACATAATGACAGCAATTAAGCTAACATTACCTTTTTAGCTACTTTTGTCAGAAAAGCTCAAGTTGACATACAGAATGAATTAAGTTAATGTTAGTCTTCATCTGATTGGCTGATATAGGTTCTAGCTTTGCGCTACACTGCCCCCTACAGGTTTGGAGTGTTTAAACCAGGTTCATGCAGGTTCATGTTGATGAAAGGTTTTCTGAAACCGATCCTGCGTGTAAGACATTATGCTTTTTAAACAATTTACCTCACCGACATCGGACTCTGTCGATATTAGTTTTTTAACATATTGGTATCGGTCCGATAAATAAAACTGGGCTGATATTAGTAACAGATATTTATTTCCATCTTGAAGCAAAGGATTATAGTTGTTGGTTTTTACTTTTCAAAACTGTAATGAAATAATAATAGTAATATCAGCTATTGATATCGGCACAAATATTCAAATCGGTGCATTCGTAGCAGAGAAACAAACAGATGCTCCTGACTGTCTGGGTTGGCTCATAAAAAGGTTTCTGCTCTCGGTGAAAATGGTGGAGCAGAGGCTCATTTTCTCCACGCAGGTTTGGATTGGGCCATATTTTAGGCGGGTGATGTCTGTGTTTCAGCGGCATTATGCGCCGACGTGTGACAGTCGTGTTTGTTGCCGTCTGACCCGTTGATACAGTCGATAAAGCGCCTGAGTGGAAACGCGGCTCGGCGTCGCTCCTCCTTCGTGTAATTGTCACAACGGGGACGCCGAGGCGGACGTGGCAGCACAACTCCTCTGCTGATTTTCAATTCTCCGCGCCGACTTTGACCTTTCGCGCTCCCCCAATCAATGCATCTGCTTCCACAGGCGCACGACTCGTTTAAAAAGCAAACGATGCGGCTACCCGGGCGATGGGGGAGGGGACAATATTATTAACTGATCTACAGAAATAACAACCTTTAATTAGAAGGCTTAGAGTGGATGTTATTCCAGCTCCGGCCTTTTGGCTCCAGATTGAAAAAAGAAAAAAACTCACACGCTTGACTGCACTCAGGAAGCAAACACTGATTTGCATGAAGTCGGAGGCTCCCATCGCCACCAGTGTTCCCACAAAGGCCGCAGTGGGGGAAAGCAGAGCTGTCATTCAGCCTCTCTCTCTCTCTACGCTTGTGTTAGACCAAACGGCTGCCGGTGACCAAACATGTGCTCCAGCGATCGCACAGCAGAGCAAACAGGCGACGGCTCGTGTGCAAACGGCCGATTGAGCCGTCTCCACTGCCATGACCACATCTGCGCGCCACCAGGGTACCAGGCGTTATTAATCATTACACGGGGGACATTTAGCGAAATCGGACCTCCATTTATTAGCCGTGAGTGTAGGATTGAAGAACTGGCAAGAGGAGATAATGACTCTAAGCTCCCATTTAGACAATTAATTCCCAGAAGTGGAGTGAAGCAGAAGTCTGCTGTTCGTTGTGTTTATGTTGACACAATTTGAAACCATAATTCAGGACTGAAGGTTCATTATTCGGCACTAGAGCCGGAACAAGGGATAGTAATACTATTGTGCCTGTGATAACAACAAATTACTTGTTTTTATTTGTGTTGCGCTTAAGAGAGCAACAGAAAACAGATATTGACACATTGATTATACTGCAAAATTATCTGCCAGTGAAACTAATACATTTTAAAATCAATGCTGAGGAATTATTGACTTAAAACAAGCTCCTGTTTCTTGCTGAAAATTAACGTTTTAAGTTCGTTTTGTCTTATTTCAAGTTGAAGATATTTGCACAAGAAACTAGACAAACAATAATTGGTCAAATTTTCCATTTTTGCAAAATTGTTTCATAATTAGTGACTGTTATGTTTATTATGGCGTAAAGGACTTTGTTACACTGCAAAAAACAGAATAACAAGGGAAATGTGTTGCTAAAAGTGAAATAATTTACCAGTAATTTTTCATCAATATTAAGGAAATATTGACAATCTCATATTTCTTGCTGAAAAGTTATTTGTGGTAAAGTTACTTGCAGTAGAAACTAAACATAAATTCTTGGTATGATTTTGTGTTTTTGCAGTAAAGTTATAAATAAACAGGTTCCAAACAGGTAAACTTTGGTAAAGTTGCGCCTCGTCGTAATGACAAACAGGATCTAAAGGTTCCTCTTTCTCTCTCAAATTATTATTCCTGAATGAAGCTCAGGTTGGTTTTTCTTTGCCTGTAATGAGGAAGATTGATTTACGTTAGCGTCCGAATCCCGAGCCGCTCCACGGCCTCTGAACTCTGCAGTGCACACATCTTTAATCACGCTCGCTTTTTCCCCGGGATCCCAGATTGTTTGTAATTACCAGCCTCCTCTGGGGGCGGGGATGTTAGCGCAACAATAGCCACAACCTTTAAGGTTAAAGAGCGGCGCTGTGGTCGGCCGTATGGAGCAGCCGCCTTATCAAGCGGCGGCCACACTGCTGCCACGTTTCCACCTCCGGTTTCTGTTTCCATTTCACACCTGAACTGTTGCTAGATAGTTGCTTTCCGCCCGCAGATCCTCGATCAGCAGCGACCGGGCAAAAACAGGGTGTCGCTTCCTTCGCTATCTGCCGCCGCCTCACGCCGGTGCAGCTGAAGCGGCGCAGATAAACAATCGATACCGCATTGAGGCGTCCGCACGGCAGCAACATGGAGGGGAGTAATCCCACTCCGACGTAAACATGCGGTTCTGGGTCGGCTTTTCCTTCCTCTCCTCCTCGAACCTCTGCTGCACTAAAGGTGACATATTTCACTTCCTTAAACAGGTTAAGCTGTTTTTGTTACTTTGAATCCAAATAAGCTGCTCAACGTTTACACTTGTGAAAATGGCTGGAAACTATACAACCGTACAACTTGGAAAAGCAGAAGTGGGGCCTCCTGCACAAGCAACAAGAATGCAGAAAGTGGTTCCTGGGTGTTGAGTCAACAAGTAAACTTGTCTTTTCCAGCAGTGGTGGCCTGGGCAGATTGGTAAATTAAATCTTATTTTGGGTCTAGTTTCTAAAGGATTTAAGGAAATAAATCCTTAATATTGATGAAAAAGTTGCAGTTCTGTTGGGAGATGATTTAACTTATAACAAGGAAAATAATGTCTTGTCACAATGAAATAATTTACCAATGGAACAAGAACTTCTTTTCCAATTTTAAGGAGTTATTTACCTATAACTCCTCTGTCCTGCTGAAAAGTCACTTTGTTAGTTTTGTCTTGTTTCAAGATATTTGCATTAGAAATACTTTGTAATATTTTGTGTTTTTGCAGTGCTCTGCTATATAAATACACTGAAATGGATTGCTTACTGACTGATGATACACGAGAGAAAGAAAAAACACAAACATTTCAGGCCTTAAAAACGCTTAAATCAAATTCTGTGTCTTTGCAGACGGAACAGGAACTCTGCTTCATTCGCAGAATGGGGGGGCATTATGTTTCCTGCCATGGATGCTTGATTGATTCTTTTGCACAGCTTGTATGCTGCACATTTGCATTTACATTCCCAGAGCTGCCTCTGACAGAAAAGGGAAGGCTTTTGTCCCAAACTCCCACAGAAAACAAAGGCGTTCTTATGAGGCGGCCCGAAGAACAGTCCCTGATTCTCCGTCTCCCAGTCCGGACTTAAATACTCCTCATTCCTTTCTCATTCACCAAGAGCCCCCCCTTCAACCTCAGCGCCAGGCGAGGTGAAGAAATGGCTCGCAAACAAAAAATAAAGGAGTCAGACCAGGCATAATGATTGCTGAAACTGTTTACTAATACTGCTCGGCTTTATTACAGAGTGCCAGAGTTTCCATTACTGCAAACAGAGAGAGGCGAGGAAGAAGAAGAAGAAGCAGCAGCAGAGGAGGAGGAGGAGGACAGAACAGAAGGGAGGGAAACTGCCAACATCAGATTAAAAGAAGAGGAAGAAGAAGAAAAAAGGAGAGACGGGCTCAGTTGATTTACGCCTTCATTACTCTCCCCTAACTCTGCTTATTGCAAATCATGATGCTGCTTTATGAGCTGAATCCTCTATTACGACAAGGCCGGGAAGACGGCGCTTTAGTCTATAAAGCAAGCATAGAGGAACCGCCAACCCGCTCATCCAAACTGGGAAAAATGAGAAGCAGGAGAAGAAGAACCAGACGGGCTGCAGAGGGGAAGGACATGGTTGTGGTTTCTCTGACCAAAACCTCAAACATGGAGCTTCACGTCAAGCTAACGTCCGTTAAAAGATGCAGTTTTAATCAAACATCTTGTGAAAAAAATGTAAGAATTTAAATAAAGTGTCACACAGACGACGCCATATTGTTTATGCTCTGTGCTAGATGCTACGCCGCTAGCGCCGACTAGCCAGAACTGTAACTTTTGACAACCCACTTTCAATTTAAACTGTCGAAAGCTGCAAGTGTGATAGTAAAAGTCAGAATTCTGAGAGAAAAAGTCAAAATTTGAGAAATAAAAATTGGAAATCTGAAAAAAACAGTTAATCTTGAACACAGGAAGTTGTTTGGTAAGGTATTATTGACTTATCTGTAAGTTATTTTTGTCTTATTTCAAGTGTACAAAGATGTTTGCATAAGAAACTAGACAGAAATACTTGGTAAGATTTTGTGTTTTTGTAATAAAAGCCTGAATTAGTCGTGTCGTGGATGTAAAGTCTGACTAATAACGTAGAGTGAGACCATGTGTGGAAGTTGGGCGTAAATGTAAACACCTGAGGGAATCTCTCACCTTTGTTCAGACCTCTTGTTTGTGCATTTGAGTCAGAAAGTGGACATATGTATTCAACTACTGGCTCATCAACCCGTGCAGAGAACGATGTCAGAAACTGACCTGCAGCCCAGTTCTCCTCACTCTCATAAATAATGGACGTCAGTGAGGCATCCGTCAACGTTTCCTGTCAGCCCCGTTCCACACGCGTGTCAGACAGCGCCGCGTCGCATCGCCCTCCCCCCGCGGCCCAGTTCCCACCCGCACCGCCTCGGTCTCGCCTGCTGATTTATGGGTCGGCGCGCCAAACGCCAGCTCCTTCCGACGCGCTCGCAGACACAAACTCAATCACCGGGAGGAAAAAGCAAGACCTCCCTGTGGCTCAGTAAATAAATGTAAACACACACAGCTTTTTTTTTTTTCTTTTTAGAAAAGAAGTAAAAAAATTTAAGAAAAAAAGTCAGAAATTTGAGAGGAAAAAGTCAAAATGTAGAGAGAAAAAGTTGAAACTTTGAGAGTAGAAGTCGGAATTTTTAGTGTGGAAGGTAAAATTTTGAGAAAAAAAATCACAATTCTGAGACGTCAGAATTCTGAGAAAAAAGCAAAAATTTTTTTAAAAAAGTCAGAATTGTAAGATGAGACAGAATATTGAAAAAAAGTTGGAATTTTGAGAAAAGTCAGAATTCTTAGAATAATGTCAGAATTTTGAGAAAAAAGTCACAAATTTGAAAAGTCAGAATTCTAAGACAAAATTTTGAATTCTGAGAAAAAAAAGCGGAAATTTTAGAAAAAAGTCAGTTTTCTGAGAATCCTTCAGAATAGCGAGCCCTCACCGTCTCGCCTGCTGATTTATGGGTCGGCGCGCCAAACGCCAGCTCCTTCCGACGCGCTCGCCGCACACGCAGACACAAACTCAATCACCGGAAGGAAAAAGCAAGACCTCCCTGTGGCTCAATAAATAAAAGTGGAAAAAATAATCCGTCCTGCTCCCCATGTAAACAGACACAGACACACACAGCTCCTCACAAGGTGGCAGGGAGCAGTAAACACACACCTCCGCTGCCTTAACGTGTTTGTTGACTTAAATCTGTCAGCGCTCTCTTAACATTAAACACTCGCTGGGAGTTCCTGCTAAACATAACCAGGGACGTTCCTCACAGCGTCTGACTGTCGAACACGTCCCACATGCACTGAAAATAACTAAATATCACAGAGTATTTTACAGTTTCTATCTTAACACACCTGAAACAAGACAAAACTAACTAGCAGATAATCTGTCAGTAAGACAGAGGAGCTTGATTAAAGCCAATATAGGTGAAAATAATCTGGCTCCACTGGCAGATTATTTCACTTAGAGCATAATGAAAATGTAAACCGTTGTTTACGTCCATCTTCATCCGGCATAGAATCATGACGCATGTCTCACATCAACGACGTAAAATCGTCGTTCAGACGACAGACGAATCCGAATTAATGTCTGATTTCTTGGTGGGTGAAAACGTTGGATTTTGGCCGCATTTTCCTGCTGTTTGAATGTAGTCTAAAAGTTTGACAATAAATACTGCTGGTCGATAAATGAACCCAGAATTTATCGCGATAAACGATAACACTGTTGCTCGGCGACCGTTTTCAAGCAATAACACATTCTCAACAATCAATACACTTTAAAATGTAACAAACATTCAACACTGGAAGTGGAAGACATTTTAAAAATTAAAAAACAGAAATAAAACAAATTATGGAGTCTCTAAACAAAACTGTCCGAGTTGAGACCAAAGTCTCAAAGACTGAATTAAAGCTTCAATCGATTGAAGGTTGAGTGACTGACGCAGCTCCAGACTCTGCCGGTATTCAGCCGATCTGCCTCGGGTTTGGATGGTTGCCCCTGATATCGCCGCTGCGAGGAGCCGCCGTGCTAATGAGCGTTGCGATGTAATTAATACAAATGGAATGTTTAATGCAGTTTTTCCATTTCAAAGAAACTCCCCCGGCATCTTCCCCCCCAACAATAGATTGAATTCTGTTGCGTTGCCCCGAGGCGAACAATAACCCGAGTTTGACGTTGCCTTCATTCGATCAAACTCAATTAAAGACGAGCGCTCGCAGCCGCTCGCAGCCACTCCAGCCACGGCAGACCGCGAGGCTCGACTCGGAGGTCTCCTGCCCCGTTTGTCTACAACAGACAGCGGCATCAACCAGTAATTGGAGGCCTTGCAGACCCAAACCACGTCCGTTTGTCAGTTTGTTGTGTCAGAGCTCAGCGTTCGCCTGCTGGGGGTCGCGACCGCGGCGACCTTTCCACAAAGGGGACGGGTTCCTCCTACTGGCGCCTGAAACACAAGCCTGATGTTATTATTGCTTTGTGTCCTTCCCAGAGGAATACGCGGTCCCACCGCGGCGCGCTGGCTTTGATTTGACAGGTAGCGTGCGTATCGGTCTTTCTGTTTGCTGGCTCACAATGAACCATCCTGATGTTCTGCAGAACAATAGCAGAACCTCTCCTTTCTTTGGCTCTGGGGACCGACAGCAAACAGGACCTCTGTTACTGTTTGCCTGCTCATTTGGAGCAACGAGCTGCACAAAAAATAAAATAAAGACGAGGTATTGTGCAGCACAATGTGAAGAGGCCGACAATAGAGACCAGGTATCCTCCACAGCACAGACAGCAGACTATTATCCACAGAGGGAGTGGCCGCGCGGCGGCGGCGGCACACACCGCCTGCCTGGAGCTGCCGGGCCGGCTCTGGCGATGCGACGGCCGGCGGGTTGAGGTGTCCCACGTCATCCCAGATAACCTGGATCATTACTCCTGGAGGCTGTTAGAGGGAAAATCACATCACTCTGCTCTCACTGCTGCCAAGGAAAATTGACACGCCGAGTCACACTCCAACACACACACTCCAACACACACACACATAATTACGGGCTGTTGCCAGAGTGTGAGGGGTTAAAGTCGCAAGGCGTCTTACAGAGAGTCCCAGCAGCGTAAAGTTGACAGTTCTTGAAGCAAAGCAAGCATCATTACCGCCTTCTCCCCGTTTCTAAACTCTACCTCTGTTTTTATCCCTTCTTCTCTTCCTGATTGACCTTTAACCTCCAACCAATCAACTATCCCACTAACCTGACCAACTGATTTACTGAGAAAAGTCCAAACATTCAGACAGTCATGTCAGGTTTCAAGATATACACTACAAAACCAGAAAGTTTTACCAAGTATTTTGGTCTAGATTCAAGTGCAAATAAATCAGAAATAAGAAACTAATTTACATGCAACTTTTCAGTAAAAAGTAGGAGCTTGTTTTAAGTAAATAATTCATTATTATGCAAAATTTATATTTTGCACGTTTTTATGCTTCCATATAAAAGCAGTTTTTCGAAATTAATGTTTTTTGGTGCCTGGAAAATGAGCCACTTCAAAAACGTCCCAATTGTTTAGTCACATTTGTTAAAATAAGCTCCTATATGTTGAGGGCATGACGGTGCATCGGGTCCGTTGTAGCCAGAAAAAACAGGACGAGTAAATTTCTACAGAAAAATTGCAACTTTTTTGATTTACTATTTCTACATTTTCTAGAAAAAACATGTAAATTTTGGAGCTTGAAAAGTTCAGAATTTTCTTGAAAAAAATTAGAAAAAACATTTAAATTTCTGAACAAAAATGTGTTCAAAAAAACAGAAATTTGAAGATTCTCAGAAATTTTCTAAAAAAAAAAAAATGTCAGAAGTTTTTAATAAATCCACAAATTGACAATTTCAAAATTTGAAAAGTCACAAGCTTGCCAGAAAAAAAGATGAGATTTGTAGATGTATTGCAAAAGTTTTCCAGGAAACCAAACAGAAAACATTCTGAGCTCCAAAACGCAGAAATTTTTAAATAAATTTTCTGGGAAAACTATTTCTGCAAAAGTTTTCTTTTGATTATTTGCCAAAAATGAAACAAGAAAGTATAAATGCACACGTTACGAGGCAAATAAAACTTTTGCTCTAAAAGATGCTTAAAATTGACTTTAGCTGCTTCTTCATTTAACATAGAAATACACAAATTGGAATTACAAAAATAAATTCGCTTAAGAGAAACACGGCAATTTTAAAAAACTCAGGAATGCATGTCCTTTAATGACAAACTTATTTAATCGTGTTTCTTATTTAATGGAAACAGCTTCAATTGTAAATTGTGTTTTTTGCAGAAACCGAAGGGTTAAGATCGACCCAAAAAACAGCAAACATCTAAGATGCTAAAGAAATGCAATGCAACACATTTCAGGGCTGCAACCATAAAACCGTGATATTTGTCCATGATTGCGTACCGTCCTCTCGCTCCTCCTTCCTGCCTGCACCGAGTCTTTTCTCCTCCTTTCTCTTCTTCCATACTCTTATTAACTGGCTGTCATGTTCTGCAGCCTCCCCCAGATAGTGTTTAGCGTTCCTCAGTCCACTTACTGCAGCCAGAGTTAAGCCTCTGGGCTTTGCTCAGACAGGAATCCAACTAGAGAAGAGTAAAGGAGTAGAGGGGGGCAGGACCGGCGGACATGATCTGTCTGTCTGCTGCTCTCGCTCAGACTCTTCCTACCTGAAGGCAACAGCGCCAAACATTCAAGAAATGACTTCCGAATGGGATTTCCAGCGCCGCTTTTCCTGATTTAGTGAAAAAGGAAAGAAACATTGATCTCCTTCTGGAAATCTGGATGAAATACAAACACGCAGGGTGTGCGCTACATTTTTACCTCCGCAGGAAGTCGTATTTTCACCCCCGTCACTTAATCTGAGTGTCTGCGTGGCGTCTGCGGAAACCCACGAACAAATTTCCATGAAATTCGGCGGCGAGCTCAGCCTGCAGCCAGGAACAGCTGATGAGATTTTGATAGTGATCTGGACTTGTGATTTCTACCATTAGGTGATTATTGTTGCCCCCCTGCCGCTGCCGCCAAAACCTCATATTGGATACAGAGATTTAATTCCAAATCCAATCCGGAGTCTTAACAGGGCCCAGAAATCGATTACGCCTCGACTTTAACACACAGGTGGAATGTTTGGTGTCCTTGGACGTTCAGGGCGTCAAAGTTTTAACACAACATTTTATGGTACTGAAAAGTATTTAATATTTCTTTTTGAAAGAAACCCATATGTAATACGCTTCAAAAACACAATCGAAAGCAATTATTGACTCAAAACTAGAAACTACTATATGTTGTCAAAAAGTTACTTGTGCGTTGGTTTTGTCTTATTTCACATTTACTAATAAAACCAAAAATACTTGGTAAAAATTCATGTTTTTGAAATGTAATATAAGTAATTGTTCAGCAACATATTCAGCTTCATTTAAATCAAAAGATTATTTCACTTACAAAAGACATTTTCCCAAATACTTTCTTACAGTTTATCTGTTATTATAGTTTTACTGTCTTTTTAACACTTTTTTATATATTTGATATCTTTGTTCCACTTTCCATTTTACTTAACCTTGTTGTTTAACTTTGTGAAGCTGAAGCTGTTGGAAATGTGACATAAAATTTTAGTCACAAGGAAAAAACATGATGGAAAATACTGAAAAGCAAACCAAAATATTTGACTTAACCCAAAAAGTTTAGTTGCTACGTTCAAAGTTATGGATTCGAAATTTAAGATAAATCTCTAAATGTTCTGTGATTATTTGAAATAATTTTGCTAACGCTAACTGAGGTAAAACAGGAAACGTCTGATCTGATTTGATGTCAGAAAGTGAGAATAAAAATGGTTCGGTGTAAAAACACAAAATCTTACCAAGTATTTTTGGTCGAGTTTCTAGAGAAAATATCTTTAAATAAGACCAAACTAACTCAGGTAACTTTTGAGGAAGACATAAAAGCTTGTTTTAAGTCAATAATGCATTAATATTGAAAAAACAAGTGGCAGATTATTACATGTAAAAAATGTCATAACTGGAATCAAGACTGACAAATTATTTACTTAAAATAAGCTGCTAAAAGAGTTATTTGTAAGTTTATTCTTTTTTGAGGGGTTGCTAGGTAACGGGAGGGGCTTTCCGGGGGTTGCTAGGTAACGGGCGGGGCTTCTCTGGGGTTGCTAGGTAACGGCACTGACAAAACTGACTGACTGGTATGTACATTAGTTCTATCTTAAGATGTTTCCACCAGAAGCTCAACCTAAAATACTTGGTAAGATTTTGTGTTTTTGCAGCGTAGGACTCCGGTCACACTAAAAATAAACATGATTTACATCATTAAACTGTAATTCAAAACCGCAAATTTTAGAATGTATTAATGCTCTTTAGAAAAAGAAAAAAAAAAACCCCGTTAAAACTAACAACAGTTTTTAAATCAATTGGAATTTATCTTGAGAAACGACGATTCAGGATAAGAATTGTATTGCGATAAATGAAACGATACGATAAACGTCCTCAGGTGAAATAAGGTAAGAAATGACTTCCATGGCCTGCTTCAGCAGCGTCATTTCCGCGACTCTGAAATTGTGCCACGGTCCAGGGGGCTTTGTTGTAAATCACTATCTGCCCCTGTCAGACTGCAGCCTACTGCTGCCTCCTGGCTCAATAATATATCTTGTTAAATTGTGTTGAGAAGCGCGCGGAGAACCAAACACCTTTCTTCTTTTGTACGTCGTTTGTTTGCCTCCCTCTGTGTGCGTCCTCCGGTTTAAAGGGAACGCAGGAACAAAAAATACATTTTTAAAAAATAAAAAAAGCTTGCTAAACTCTGTGTGTCAGGGTTTTGTTGGTGGTTCAGGCCGACTGCTTGCTGGCTTACTGGTTGTGAAGCCATTTCTCAGACACTTCATAATTAGAAAAGCAGTGGAGCCAAAGTTTAAGAGGAGGGGGGATGAAAATAATAAAAAAATAAATATGCTGGCAGCTCGTATTATTCAACATTGGCAGCCATCGACTCCGTCTCACACCCAAATAACAGCAATTTAAGTGATTTCATAACGAAACTCTGGATTCCCAGGACCAGTTTTAGCTAAAACGTTTAGTAAATAAATGTATGAGTTTCATCATGTGTAATTGGAGTTTATTACACAAAGCAGGAAGAGATAAACTGTTGTTTAGTGTCTACTACTCCTACTCTAAAATCTACTATGGTAAATTAATCTGATAGACTTTCTGTGTGGATAAAGTGCAAATCCTTTCACATGGAAGAAGCGGTTATGTGATTATTTTTATATGCTAAAGACATAATTGACCTCGACACATATGAATGTTTGGCTGATTGAATTTTGACATAAATTGACAAAATTATAACTCTGACTTTAAAATCAGAATTAATGTGAAAATTTTGAGAAAAAGTAAAAGATTAAAAAAAAATATATTTGAGGAAAAAAAGTCAGAATTCTAAAAATAAAATTTGAAAATGTCCATAAAAGTCAAAATTCTGAAAAAAATTATGAAGCAAAAAACTGATTTATGAGAAAAGTCAGAGTAAAAAAAACAAAAAAATTTGAGAAAAATGTTCATTTTGGGGAAAAAGTCAAAATTCTGAAAAAAAAAAATTATATATATATATTATAAAGAGAAAATCAGATTTCTAAGAAAAATCAGAATTCCCAAAAAAAAAGTTTGAGAAAAATGTACATTTTGAGAAAAAATGTAAAAATTCTGAGAAAGTAGTCAAAATTTTAAACAAAATTGGAATTGTGAGAAAATATGTCAAACTTCTGAGAAAAGAAAAATCTGAATTTTGTTTTTTTTTCCAGATTTTGTTGTTGATCTACAGAGGATGTTACTACTGGTGGAAATGACAAAGAAGACGACAGGAAGTGGCTGGAGGATCATTTTTAATGACTTGTTGCGTAATCAAACTTATTCACTTGTAATTTTAATCACGTTTTTATTTAGTTTGAAACTCTAAGTTACAAATTGTGTTTTTCTGACATTAGCGGAACATCACAAAGTTTAGCAAACACATTTGTAATGAAAACGCAGCTGCTGACCTAAATCTCTCGCCGCATTATGGAGTCCGTTGCCCATAGCAACAGTAACGTTGTCGTTTCATGTCTCGCACCAGAAGTCGAATATCATCTCTTCCCTTTAGGTTGCTTTGCCTCCAATTACAGTTCCAACCGCGCCATAAATAGACGTCTCTGAAGGGAATCCGTCTCATTAGGCAAAGACCGAGTTATGAAGTTCCCACTCTGCCTGTGAGGAAATTTGTTTCAACGGTCAAACGAATCCTCATGATCAACGCAACAAAGCAACTCCAGTTTCTCATCGCATGAAGGAAATGTTGACCAAAGCCCTCAAACGGGCAACCGCGTCTCCGAGGGATTCTTTCTGTCCGGCTCACATGGTGGACATGTTGACCCAGATAAATAAAGACGGTAATTAAATAGTGAAAACTACAACTAACTGGTGTTGTATTGTTCGTTATTCAAGCTAACTAAAACAGCTTCATTTTCGTGTTTTTTAATCTAATTATTTGCTTTTCGGTCTGATGTGAAATCGATTTTTTCCTCCTGGCGACACTTACGCTTTTCCACAAAATGGCGGATGACAGAAGTTGGGATGAAACGCCAAACAGTCAGTTTAACAATAACTGGAAAGATTTTTTGAAAATAAAAACTTTGAACCATAATCAATGGAAGATTGATCAACATATTTGATGTGAATTTATGATTTTGACGGAATGTTTGTGATCGCGTTCTCAATTAGTTGTTTTATGATTGAACTGCCTTGTTGCTGAAATATACTTTCCTAATTAGCTTCATTGATTGATTGATTGAAAAAGGTTTCTTCTACTGAGTATTTATTAGCCATAATCAAAACACTTTGACCATTTTTTAATTCTGCACCTGTTTTCTGACCAAAGTATGAAAATACTACATCTGCTACTGCAACTTATAAAAACAAAACTCATCAATATTTAACTAATAATGCTTCACAAAAAAATAGCAAACACTCTAAAAATGAAGACAAATGGAAAATTCCAAATTATTAAAACCCTGAACAAAACAACCTAAAAATAAACAATAAATCAATTGATTGTATGATAGACTAACACAAGCTCAATAATTTCCAATTGCATCATTTATTGTTTTTCTCCTTTCACCAAAAACTTGATGACAAAAGTTTTCAGTTTGGTGTTTTGGCCTCTTTATTTTTTACACATATTTCATAAAGAATTTTATTTTCTGTTGAGTTGTTTGTTTATTTTGGATATTTAAAATGTAAATGTTAAATCTTCATTAGAATTTAAAGCTTGAGATTGTGTTCTTGCATTATTATGCCATTATTACCATTATATTACTTGAAATTGGCCCAAAAACAATATTACTGTTTATTGCACTAACTTCTGGAACAACATATCATCTACTAAGAGTCCTCGAATCTTTGCAGTCACATCAACAGACTGACTTCACTGCAACCTAATTTTCTTTTCCGGATTGTTTGGTTCTGAAAACCTCAGACATTGAACCCACATCCTTGGCTGTTCACTCAAAAACCCAATGAAATAACCGAATACGGCCCAGAAGGCCAAGATATTGATTAATCCATGAACTTGCGTCAGAGTTTCTGCTTCCTGTTTGAATTCGTATTAAAAGGCGAGACGTCCATCTATACACACGCGACACTTTCTAGAGTCCTTACTGCTCCACAAACGGTAAGGAGAAGGGAATCTGTCTCATGGGGAGACATGAAGTTGCTGCTCTAATTGTGAGGAAACGCAAACATTAACTAGAGAAACTTCCTGAACTTATGAGGAATACAAACAAAGAATCATGGGTTGTTGTCACATGAAGGAAAAGTCTTATGCTCTCAAACAACCAACATACAACCACAAGGATCTACTTAAATGTTTAAGCCTCAAGCTGCATGTCTAATCAACAAACACAAAATCTTACCAAGGATTTTTGTCTAATTTACACTTGAATGAGGATAAAACTAATTCACAAGCTTGTTTTGAGTCAATAATTTCTCAATATTGATGGAAAAGTTCTTGTTCCACTCGCAGATTACAACAAAAAACTGTGAAACTTGAACGTTTTCATCAATTTTAGCAAATTATTGACCCAAAACAAGTTTTTATTTCTAGCTGAAAAGTCAGTTTTGTCTTATACTAAGTGAACTAAGATACTTTCACTAGAAACTAGACTAAAAATACTTGGTAAGATTGATTTTTGCAGCGTAGACATTTTAATCCAACATGTCTAAATTAGTTTTATTACGAAAATCTCTGGTAAATTAGAGACAAGGATTACACTGCAAAAACACAAACACTCACCAAGTATTTTTGGTCTAATTTCTAGTGCAAATATCTTGAAATTAACTGATAAGTAACTTTTCAGAAAAATATAGGAGCTTGTTTGAAATGAGTAATTCATTAATATTGATGAAAAAAGGGCAGATTATTTAACTTAAAACAAGACATTCTTTCTATGTTATTAGTGAAATAATCTGCCAGGAAAGTTTTTACTTTTTAAATGAAAAATAAATAATTTGTTGACTTACAACAAGCTGAAAAGGTACTTGTAGATTAGTTTTGTTTTATTTCAAGTGCACTAAGATATTTGCACTGGAACTAGACCAAAAATACTTGAAGTAACATGCTGTATTTTTGCAGTGTAACTCTGATCTATGAGTCATTCAGACATAAAAACACACATGACTCCAAATAAGCAAACATGAACGTTATTGGACTGTAGAAGGAAACCAAACAGTTTGAAGAATCAATTTAATCTGGTTCAATATCTAATTTTCTGGCTAAAATAGTCAAAATACCTGATTGGAAATATAAGATTTTGGTAACATTTTGCATAGATGTGACTCATTTAATCTACAAACCAAACATTCAGCTTCTATGAGGCACAAATATGGAAGAAACGTCCAAAAAAACGGCAAAACAACCAAAACACTGAGCTCCTTTAAATCAACATGAAACATATTTCATGTGTTTTTATGATTTTGACAATGACAAAATGTAATATCTGGATTTTTTTTTTTTTGGATGAAATGTGTGATGGAAATAAATGTGATTGATTTAAACTCCAGGTTTTGTTTCTTGTCTGCATCGTTAAGGAGAGCTGAAGTGTGTCTGTCCTCTCTGCTCTCATTATGCAGCATTTTATTTCATTTTAGTCAAAAACTTTGGACATTAAATGAAACGCAACTCCAGTTCAAAGAGCTTCAAAACAACAATACGGTCACAAACAAAACAAATGTTACATTTCAATGGATGCCATCAAATGACTTCATTTGATTTGTCACCACATGGAGGAAATGTTGACTAAACACCAAAACACGACCCAGGAACCCGGTTCGGAACCACAGAGGGAACCGGGACTCCATTAGCTCCAGATGTTGCTGTGCAGAGACTAGAAATGCTCGACATTACAGCACGATGAGGCCCATCTGGAGCACAAATAATGTCATCAGCTCGGGTCACCGGTCAGAGTCGCCTGGCCGAGGGGTAAACCCATCATCCTGTGACGTAAGAGCAACGACTAACACTTCATCTCGAGTAGGAAAATCCCACAAAAACACTCCAGGAGAAAGAGAGATGCTCCACACACGTTAACCTGCTGTACTGGTGGAAAACACACACACACACAGTTTAAATATGCAGCGCCGCCCATGTTCCTCTGCTTGACTTTGATCAGCCAGATTCCACCTCTGTCTCTTTCATCTGTGAACTTCAAACCTGGACCGTCTGCTCCAGTCGGACCCGCTTTGCCTTCACCTTCACAGAGCAGCTCAGAAGTTCTTCATCCAGAAACAAAGAGACCCAGATAAACTGAAAAATAAAAATAAAAAAATCCCTCTCTTTCTTTTCAAATGTAGACTCCATCTGCTCAAAGCAGAAACTCATCCAACTTCTTGGCTGATCAGACACATGACCTCAGTTTTTACACAAAGGTTGAGCAATCTGGAGGCAACTTTCCCCCGGGTTGCACACGTCACCCCATCAGTCAGGCTTAAGTAAAACAGCCTCGTATATCCGCGCTGCATTATTCAGGCAGGACATTAAACATTCAGGCAGGTCGTGGTTGTCAATAACCTGCAGGACAACTTGACTAAACTCCACATCATCTGAAGTCTGGATCCGCACAAAGCAGCAGGAAAAGACACGCAGCGCGTCCCCGCACAAATACGCATCGGAAAAGTTAAAGAAACCTGGATGCGCATCGGAAATATCCTCCTTTCCCAGAACAGATTTAACATCCATTGATGCTCCGTTTGAGGCTTTTGCAGCAAAGACCTCTCGCTAAAATCCGTACACTGTCACATCGCGGAGCATGTTTGGTGTTTAAGGTGAAGGGATGTGCAATAATAATTATAATTATTATAATTAATCTGCGTTTTGGAAGTGAAAAGCGAAGCAAATCCGCGCTTACCTGATTGCTGAAGTTTATTCCAGCGGAGAGAGATTTTCCCACGACGCACAAAATAGTAAAAAAAAAAAAACAAACAAAAAAAAAAAAACAGAAAACCCGCAAAAGGATAAAAACCCCGCACGCCGGATCGCGGAGTATCCGCTCGCTGCGGCTTTTGTTGCCCGTCGTTCCGCCCCGACTGCGCGTCTCAGCGGCGCTGCATCACTTCTCACTGTGTGGATGTCAGAGAGGCTGAGGGGACTCTACCCTCCCATTGGCTGCCATTCACAAGTCCCCCAGCAGAACAGGCAGAGGAGAGGAAGAGAAGGAAAAAACACGCACACCCACCCACCCACGCACACACACACACACACACACAGATACAGAGCGAGAGAAACAATGGAGAGATAGTGAGACGCTGCGTAAACACGATGCTCAACTTTATCGTCTGATTTCTGATCAACAGTCAGAGGTTTGATGACGCGATTATTCAATAAATGATCAATTTCTGTTCAGAGCAAACAAAGGGCTGCAAAATCAGCGAAAAGTTGATTTAATTCAAAAAGTTCAGATTTGGCTGCACTGTAAAACATCACTTAACTTTCCCCATGTCAGGTTGTAATATCCAATTCATTTCCATTTGCTAAACACCAGAAAATCAGTTCAGAAATTTACATGCAATGTGATTAAAATGCAATCTTTGTCATGTTTTATACATCTGTGAACTGAATTTACAGATTTTGAATAAAAGGAAAATCTGAAAAACACGAATGCATCAAAAAGAAAACGATGACATCCACAAATCTTTGGCTACAGTTTCCAGATGCCTAAAGGTGGAAACATCAAATGACCTCATGAAGAATCTAGATAATTTTATCATCATCTGTAGAGATTAATGAATAAAATCAACAAAACCCAGGAACAAAAAACAGAGAACCCAAAAGTGAAAAATTATATCATTGTATTGCATAATCAAATAACTATGTTCAGTTGTTATAAAAATGCTATGTATATCTAATACGACTTTGTAATATAACACCTTAAAATTAGGACTCTATCGCTTTAAGAAGCGCCTGCTCTGTCCGAAGCTCCGCCTCCAGGAAGTCATCACAACATGGCTCCTCTATTAAATCTTTAGCAACATTTTTTTCCAGGGTTTCACTAAAAAGTGGCTCCTATAATGACGCCTGCAGTTCCACCAGGTGTTTGCTAATTGCCACTAGTCTGAAGGAGCTGTGTTCACTCAGCTGATTGGCTGCCATGGAGATTAAAAGATTTCGCATACAAGCATATACGAATCAAGGAATCAACACTTCAGGTATGTTTTTCATCTGGAAATGAAATTGTAGATAATATGTAATTGAAACAAGTCTGAAACAGAAGTGATCCGCCATCTTGGTAGGAAACATGTCCAACAATGTGGACAAGCTAACGCCTCTTTAATACTATGGCAGCTCACTAGGTAGTGAACAGGAAGAGTTCGTTCGACATGTAGGAGCTTCACTTGGAATCAATAGATGCATACAGTCAATGTTTTGGATTTGCAGAGTACATGTAGTCACAAACACGAAGGCTACATATCTCGTCTTAGCAAGCCGATAAAAGCTACATTAGCTATGCTAATTTAGCTTGTTTGGCAGTAAGTACTACAATAAATATCCCTGAACTCAAAAACTGTAATCCAGTAATAACTGTAATGTATTCATATTATTTATAAGTTATAGCAAGAGAGATAGTCCAAAGCTTGTTTATTGTTGTCTTAGTAACTGCCTACCAAAATGGCTGACAGTTACGAAGGTCCTGGAAGTGAGACGTCACATGAGAACAATGTGTACTGCCCCTTTAAGAGCCTATATGAGTGGCAAAGTAGGTGAATGAATGGAAATATGAGGCAGACTAGAGAAACTAAAGGACAAAATAAAAAAGGCTCACACTAAAGGTAAGATGTTTTAAGACGTTACAAAATGAAACAACTCAAGTGTCATTTAATTCATCTATTGTGCTAATCAGGCGACTGTATGCAGGATGCTGGGGTCAGTGGTAGGTACAGACAGATAATGAAAGGTTATCAAGTTCCTGATTGTATTTAAATCCAGGAGTTGGTGTGACGGGTCGGCTTCTCCTCCTCCTCCGGTCCTGAACCAATCAGCTGGGATCTGTCTGAGCCTGTAAACTCCTCTGTTTGAGTGTAATCAAACTAAAGCGGCTCATAAATGCTTCGTCCAGAGCTCTGCTCTGACCAGATTAGCCTGTAATCTTTGTTTTCTGCCTCTGATTGTTGATCCACAGAGTGGCCTCATAAGCTTCTGGGATGGCACAAAAAACAAGAAAAAACACACATTAACATTTTAATACACTGTTTGGGCTGAAAACAGAAGGTAGCGCTCATTCATAAAGACAAAAGCGTGATTCGTTAAAGAGGTAGAGGCACTCTGTGCGTTCACAAAGCTTTTATACAATTCATATTTCTCTGAACGGTTAACATGGAAGCGGAACAAGAGTAGAAGAAGTGTAGACATGAAAGATTTTGAGTTTACTTCATGACGGATTAAGATCACGCTGAGGAGGAACCCAGAAGAAATGCTGAGTCACTGGTTGCCATGGTGATTCCTGATTTTTTTTAAATTTTTTTTCTATGGGGGAAATGGGGAAGAGAAGCGAGTTTAAACCTGGAATAAACATTGTTATTTAACAACTTGAACAGGTCTTCGGTGTTTTATGTGGAAGATGAGAAAACTTAAAGTGACAATCAAGAGGCAGGTTTGAAACGAAAAGATTAGAAATGAAACTTAATGGGATTAAACTGCAGTTTGAGTTCGAGGATCCAGATTTTGGGGCGAATGAGAAGAAAAAACATCCATGACAGACGGAGACAGAGGTGGTGAAACAGATTTTTTAAAAAAGGCTTAAAAATGTAATGTAGAAAGTTTGAGTAGATAAAATCAAGATGTTTTGGAGAATCTAACAGAAACTAATCGCATAGTGAAAAAACAAGGAATGGATAAAACAATAGAGATGGAAAAACTGATTAATATAACAGGTTGTATATATGGACGGACGGATGGATGGATGGATGGATGGATTATTGGTTGGATGGATGGATGGATGGATGGATAGATTGTTTGTTGGATGGTTGGATGGATGGATTATTGGTTGGATGGATGGATGGATGGTTGGATTGTTTGTTGGATGGTTGGATGGTTGGATTATTGGTTGGATGGATGGATGGGTGGATGGATGGATTATTGGTTGGATGGATGGATGGATGGATGGATGGATAGATTGTTTGTTGGATGGTTGGATGGTTGGATTATTGGTTGGATGGATGGATTATTGGTTGGATGGATGGATGGATGGATAGATTGTTTGTTGGATGGTTGGATGGATGGATTATTGGTTGGATGGATGGATGGAT
>CAEGAD010044622.1:0-16500 GCA_903067055.1 Poeciliopsis paucimaculata
AAATCTATCTATCTATTAAACTCTCCAAACTAACTGTCTCAAACTAAATAACCACTATCCAAACTCTGCTATCCAAATTATCAAAACTCTATCCACTCTCTCAACTGACCGCAACTCGCCTACAACAACCCACATTTTGAATGGAGCCTGTGGGGTTTATAAAGCTGTCAAACCACTTCCCGAAGCAGTCACGTGGTACAGCCGGGCAGCGAGGCTTCGGACGTCATTGTTTTCGGCTCCTCCCCTAAATGAAGCAAGCTTCGATATGCGCTTTACGGAAATGCCCCCTCCATTACTCGACACACGCCTCCAAGCTTCGGCACATCACGTAGCATCACTAGAGATGTGTATTTCTCTGTCTCTCACTCCCTTTCTCTGTCCCTCTCTACCTCTTAAGGTGCACTCGCTGGCTGCTGTGTTTGTAGTGCAAACACAGCAGCTTCATTGTAAGAGCCATTGTTCTTACAATGAAGAACGGCTCTCAGTGAGGAGCAGGCTCCCATCATTCACTTCAAGAGGTGGCTCTGGAAGTGTTCACAACCAATCCATCATCACTATCACTTATCAGATCCATATCTCTATATTGTAAGCTGTTTTTTGTCATTTTGAATTGGAGTAGCACAGTGTCCCAAACTATGGCCTTGAGGCCGGTCTTGAGCTCCTGAGGGTTGTTACACAGCACAGCAGCCTCCTGCCCTCCTAGTTGACGGGTGTTGACACCTGCAAAGCCCTTTCTATTTCAGCATACGTTTCACCAAAAAACGCTTATGGAGCCTCCTTGACAGCACCATGTCGTACAGGAGAGGGATTTGTAGAGTAACTCTCTTAGATTTTTTTTTTTGTGTGTGTGCGGGTGTGTGTGCGGGTGTGGGGGTGTGCGTGTGTGTGTGTGGGCGGGGGAGTGGGGGAAGGGTGAATTACTTGGGATGTTGCTGACATCTGGTGTGAATTTCTTGCCTGCTGTCTCATTGGAAATATTTTAACTGAAAAAGCATACTGAATACCTGTTTTACATGCTCTTAATCTTGAAAATGTCCATCCATTATCTGTTCACCCTTGTCCCTAATGGGGTAGGGAGTTGCTGGTGCTTATCTCCAGCTGCGTTCCAGGTGAGAGGCGGGGTACACCCTGGACAGGTCGCCAGTCTGTCGCAGGGTATCATTATAATATTATTTCACTATTCTCCTTTGGAAAGTTTCTTTGGGAATGAATAAAATTATGCTTGATTTCTTAAGTCCTAAGTGGAGAAAAGTCTTCAGTAAGTCACCTTGCAGGTCACCTGTCAATTTACATTCTAGAAAATTGGGAATTAGTCATTTTCCTCTGCTTTGTCACACTCTGCTGTACAAGGTTTCATTTGTAACATTTTTCTGCATTTAAATCTCTGAAACTTTTTTAGTTCATTTCGTGGCTCATTTTCTTTAGTTTATTAGACAATTAATTTATACATAGGAACCAAGAATATTAATTGATGTACAATTTTGACTTTGAACTCCAAAAAGCTATTCCAACACAAAACCAAAGAAAAACATGATGGAAAAATCAAATATAGACCCAAAAATGTGTGTAAGTTGCTACATGCACATCTAGACTGTTTACAGCCAAACAGTTCTCTACATGAAACCTTAAATGAGTATGATAATATGGAAAGTTTTGCATTTTTGTTAACATTTTCTCATGTATTGCTCCTCTGTTTTTCTTCTCCAATGTTATATATCTGTCACAGGTTGCTCTTTCAGAAATTTGAATGAGTTCAGCACAATTATAGAGAGAGTTGGACTATGACTGAGCATTTCGCTTTGGTGCTTCACAACATAGACACAGTCGATAGATAGATGGACAAAAGGATGGATGGACCATACTCTGCTGGCTTCACACTATTTAAGACACAAAATGAGACTTGAAAGTGAGAGATCCTTCTGCATTCCACCTGTATACCACAACTCAGCCAATGACTGCCAGGTATGGGCCCAGAACCTGGAAGGAGGAGTGGACGATTTGCAACCTATGAGTTTTGCCAACGTTTAAAAACCTACACCTTATGAAGTGTGTGACGTAGAAGTAAAAATATACACAGTTAAAAAGAACGGATTCACCTCCCATCTGCTAGCAGTAAAATTATTGTTTAAGATATTTCCTGGCTTCATTTTGTTCAAATTTTCTGTGATTTTTCAGGACTTGAGTAGTTGTAACTATAGACTTTATTTGAGAAATATTTATTTTAGATTTAAAAACAATATAGTAATAATACTGTGGGTAGTTTAGTTTTTATAAATTGTAATAAAATATTGTCACGCGAATGTCGTCGTGTTGCTGCAATGCATTCTGGGTAAATGAAAGGTCCAACTGCACTGGTTCTGTCCAGCCAAAACAGTGATGAGTAATGTTATTGAGATTTTTTAATCGGAACTGGAGCTCATTGAAATTACTGAATGTAAATTAATTGAATGTAAAAATCACAAGAGGTGATGAAGATGAAGAGGAAGAGGACAGCGTTGGCTGTTGGAACTGGTGTTTGCTGCTGCTGCCTTCAACTTCATAATGAAACAACATCATAAATGTATTCACAATGTAAACACAGAGTTAAAGCAGTCCTTTATCTCTGTGTTCGGTCTCATAACAGCTGTTTAGGGTCGGATCTTAGTCAGGTCAGATTCACCTATCAAATAATGATAAACAACAACTCAGGTACAGTCAGTCTTCCTGTGTCTCTGTAGAGTGCAGTACTGAATGGACCTAAGGACATCATCAACCCAGCAGGTTTGAAAATGGTGACCTCCATCAGTGAAACATAAAACAAAAGATATATATTTTTGAAGTAATTATGAGTTTTGGTGTATCACAAACAGCAATTTATAGTTAATAGGAAAATTACATCATATTTAGGCCAACATGTTCAACTAATCCTGAATCACTTTAATATAACGAGTTACAGTGACAGCTCAAAGCAATGTTCTTCTTGCTCTCAGTAAACATTCATTTGTTCATTGAAGTACTTTAGGAGGTTCTTTGGTTTGTGTGCCGAACTTTATTTGCTTTTCATAAATCAGCTTTACTAAAAACACAAAGTAAAAATATTTATTCACATTGTAAATAGTAATCAAAATTATCTCAGGGCTTATGCTGATAGCATTAAATAATTCATGTCATGATGTAAATGAAATGGGAATCTATAGTATTAAGTTGTCATTCATGGCCTCTCGCATTTAAAGCTGCGGCTCAAGATTAGTTTTATAAATCTGCAGATTAAACTCAAAAGATAATCTCTCAGCTCAAAAAGATTCTATCACAGAATTCCCTCATGTTCAAACATTGAATAATACAAGTTATTCAAAGGAAATAAATAAAATGTTCAAATTTTATTTAATATGAAAAATAGAAAAAAAATATCCACAACTGCTACTGCACAAAAAAGTAGGTAAAGTTCAACAATCTCTATACTTTCATGAACATTGTCAGATAGAATGCTACTGTTTATGATTCAGTGATCGATCATATACAGATCCATTCAAAAAATTAGAATATTACAGAAAAGCCCATTTATTTAAGGAATTTTATCACAAAGTGAAACACAATATATAGAATACTTATAGGTTTGAAACCCTTTAATTCTGTTAATCTTTACTATTTTTCCACTCCCATGTGATGAAAATATGACATTTCAAATTAACATAATAGATCAACCCAATAAAAAACAGATTTTTAAACTAGAAATGGTTTAACACAGTCAACTGGCTAAAATGTCTTATGAAAAACAAGAGTTCAAGTATAAATTCATTTCATCATTTTGCACTCAAATCAAGGATTGTTATGGTGTCAACCTTGGTAATATTAACCAAAGTCTGAGGACAGTTCCAGACTGTGATCCATGATTAGCAGATTTATCATTTCCAGTGACCCAAATAAACCCAGCAATCAATTTTGGTTTAAATTGCACACATGCCCCTGTTCCTCCTCTTCATGTCTTTCTTTTTTAATCTGCCATCCATATCCATGCCTGATCCAGTCAGGAAGAGGCTCTTGGGATTCTGTTAGAAGGGTTTTCATTATGATAATGGTGGATTAGGTAACGAGAGGATCAGATGGGATGTTTCTGAGTGTTGTGCCCACTTTACAACCCTACAACAGAAAGTACATACGCACATGCACTGCTATTGTAATTTGTAACTGCGCGTGTGTGATCAGAAGTCTGTATATGTGGACACATGTTCCATCTGTTTTTATACCCTTTATTTTTTTGGCCGCTCAGTGGGGAAAGCAACTCTTGGCTAATATCTTGCACATTAGCTAATATCAACTAATGTTATTGGTATTCACTCAAAACAAACTTTATTAATATTGTTATTATTATTATTATTATTATTATTATTACCAGTACAATTATTATTGTGGTTAGGTAGAGATTAAAAGCAAGCAGAGAAAGGATTAGATAGAAGTTTGGGCAGAGCCAACGAACTAAGCACATTCAGTTAAGAACAAGCAGCATTTTTCTGTTCTGCCCTCATCCCTGGTCATGGATCTTACTGCTGTTTCATTAACGTCAACAAAATTAGGAACTGCTGCTCCTTCCATCTCCCCCTCTCACTTGTCTTTCTTTGGGTGTTAGGTGACTATATCAAAACAAAGCAGCAGTATCAAACAGTGTTAACCTCAGTCCTGAATGCCGGTGTGTACAGAAACACATCTCCAACCTAAACCTGACCCAGGAGAAGCTTCTTGTGCTGCAAAGAAAGCTAAGCCGTCAAATATCAGTGGTTATAGATCTGTTGGCTTGACATCCCATGTCAAGAAGTGGAGACACTCCTTTAGGCCTACCCGAGAAAGTGAGCAAGCACCTTTTCAGACCACCTGCAATTTGCTTATCACTGAGATGTTGGAGTTGAAGACACCATCATACACCAACTTTAACAAACACATAGACAGACTTGGTTGTCATTTAATTGTAAAAAAGTGAAATTTCATTGCAAGTCTCCAATAATAAAATAAAACAAGAAGTAATACTAAAAAGTACCAATGTACATTTATACAATGAAAAGCTTAATGGGAGTTTAGCATCCTTATTGCATGAGGGATGAAGCTGTAGTGGAATCTGGTTGTGCTGAACCTTTTCCCAGAGGGCAGCAGGGTGGAAGTGTCTTTTATTATTGTCTGTGCCCTGGACAGGCAGCGACTGTGAGCGGTGTGAAGGATGGAAAGCTCAGTCTCCTCTCCACTCTCTCTTCACTTTGTCAGTTAGAGTCATTAGATGCTCGAAACCAGACAGAGATGCTGCTGGTCAGTATACTCTTTATTATTGTTCCTCTGTAGAAAGTGATGAGGATGGAGGGAAAAGGTTTGATCCTCTCATTGGATGTAAAAAGTGCAGATGTTGCTGAGCTTTCTTCACCAGACCAGAGGTTTGAAAGGACCAGCTCAAAGTGTCAGTGATCTGTGTCCCCAGGAATCTAATGTTTTTGACTTGGACCAGGTCAAGGTCCAGGTCCTGAAATCAACTATTTATTTTGTTTTATTGACAATACACCATCATCTGGAGAAAGCAGGGAGCACTGTCAGGATTTTGGATAGCTTCAGTCCCTTTATCACAATTCAGTCTGACTTACTTTGCCAGAAACTTCAGGACACAAAAGTAGAGGCTTAACAATTGCCTGACAGACTGATTAAAATTCCGATGAAGTCAACCATTGCTTGCAACAAGATGCCTCGGATATTAATCTATAAATTTGTTGTGGAGAGTGTAATCTTTTCTGCCATTATCTGTTGAGATAGCAGCATCAGAGCCAGGGAGCAAAAGTAAGTCAACCAGTTGATGAAGAAATCTGGTTCTGTTCCATAAACTGGTCTGGTAACTCTAGAGATGAAGCAGGTGTGCAAAGAATGACTTTTCACTAAGTTAGAAACAGTGCAGGAGACCTCTTCATTATAATTCAATAAAAAAATATCTTCAGTCACAGGCTTTCTCAGGATCACAGCATCTGATTTCCTTTTGATTTAAAATTTTCACTTTTCAATGTAACTGAATTAGACCCAACTATAAGTTTTAATCATAAGAAACTTTGGTTTTCAGAGGAGGGAAAGTGATTCACAGCAACATTTCACATTGACAAATGCATAGATGGCCACACCTGCCCACGACGTCAAGCAAATTATGGAGTGGCCTTCTGTTGCCCCTTCGTCTCTCTCCTAACTACAGTGGTGGTGTTGTGGGGAGTAACATCCCAGGACAGGACAAATAAAACAATAAAATAATGTAACAATCATTCATATGAACTGGGGCCAGTGTTCCACATGTCTACATATGTCTTTGCACCAATCCTACTGGTACCAACCCAGGAAAAATTTAAGTAATTTCTTTTAGAAGAAGTTTTTATAAAGCTGTTTTCATTTTCTATTTGATCACAAATTTAAAAAAAAAAAAAAAAAAAAAAAAAGCAAAAAACAGATGTCTCAGCCATGCTGAGGGTAAGTATGTGTGTGTCATGATTGGGTCTAGTTTCTTTGCCCACATGCAGAACACCACAGGAGAACAAATAATTAAAGACAGTTTATTGTAAAATGAGAAGGGGGTGAAGGCTCTCGTAGTTGACGGAGCACTATGGAGACAGCAGAGTGGTGGTGAGTTTCAGGGAGTATGAAAAAGGAGATTTAGACGGAAAACAGACCAATCTTACTTGCAGAAATGATCATCACGGTCAGGGAGGGTTTGACTGCTGGGCTCGCTCTTGGTCTCCTTGAGGGTTTCTCTGTGGGTTCAGGTTCCAGGGTAGGAGGCTCCGTTGAGCAGATCCGCATGGAAAGATGGAGGCTGCGGTGGAGGGCGGACAGGTAAGTTCTGGCGGAGCGCAGACAGAGGAGCGAAGGGACTGCCAGTAGGCGTCTCCGGAAACAGTTTGATCCAACTGAAGCAGCGAGGAAGGAATTCGGGCAACCAGTGGGTAACTTCCACGGCGTCATGAGGAGTGTAGGTTCCAGAAAACCAGGAAAAAATCCTCTCACAGAGGAAAACTCGGTGTCTCCTGAAGAAGGAGGACACAAAAGGAATTACTCAGGGATCTTCTGAGTAATTCCTTTCAAGGAATTACTCAGAATTACAACAGTAATTCTGAGTAATTCAAGGAAACAACAAGAGGCTTATGCTCGTGCCTCTGACTGCCATTGCTGGCAAACACTCAGGTGTCGAAGAACTGGCAGCCAGCTCCTCTTGAGCTCCAAGCATGATGAGAAGATATGGAACAGGTGCGCAGGCCACCGGCACGCCCCCTCCAGGAAGGGCAGCCTCTGACACTACCTGGTGGACAGAATATGATGCAAGAGAAAAACCCACAAAGAAAACCAATAACCTAGGAACCCAAGAGTACCCCTGCCCCTTCAATGGTTGCTACCTGGTGGCAAAGAGGAACTAGAAGGGTCAGAGCGCCGATAATCCTCAATAAGGGACGGATCTAAAATAAAAGAGCCGAGAACCCAGGAGCGATCCTCCGGACCGTAGCCCTCCCAGTCGACGAGGTACTGCCAACCGCATCCTCGCTGACGGGAGTCCACGATCCGGCGAACCGCATAGGCTGGGTGGCCATCAACATCATGGGTGGGAGGAGGGGTGTTGTGTAAAAAGTTTTGCAGGATCGGAACAGGTCGGCAGTAAGGTAGTCCACACAAGAAATACACACACTCTTACTGTATCTGCTAGAATAATTGTGTCGTTTTATTCCGCCACAGAGCACAGCATTAACACACGCAACACATACACAATAGCGCGGTGCAACATATACATCAACCATTCAAATAACTCTTACCGTGACACTTGGATCGGAGAGCCTGACGACCCTGGTAGAGCAGCAAACCGCGCAGCTAGGCGTCCTTACGAAACCCTAGCAGACTCTACATGATCGTTAGTTCCATCAATCCTTTATGCCTCCTTCCTTACGCAAAGGAAGTTCCCCTCTTCCAATCAGAGACGAACCCCACCTTGTTCACATTTCCTCCTTCATGCTCGATGTATGGTGATGCAGCACAAAAGTTCATGAGCAGCTGTAAGGTCAAGCTGCCCAAGGACGCGTGAACAACTTCAAAACAACTTATAAACAATACTTTCTTATGTAAGCGTTATCTAAAAGTGGGTACAACTTATAAGCAATATAACAATGAGAATTATTTATGTAAGTGGCGATGTACGCACAAAGTTCGAGAGCAGCTGCAAGGTCAAGCTACTCAATCCCTCTTGTGGTGCAACAGCCACACAGAGACCACGCCGAAGATGCGTGATTAACTTGAAAACACCTTCAAAACAGCTTACGTAAGTATACCTAAACAATAGAACAATACAACTTATGTAAGTATTACCTAAAAGTTGGTCATATTATATAAACCCCTTTTACTGATTAATGATTGGCAAAGAGCATACCAAAATACATATCTATATCAAGGGGGCTCGGAAAGAGGGCACAAAGTGCTGATCTGGACGGACTTGATCTGTGAAACGTTGAAGGTGGGATGGATACGCATGGATGCTGAGAGGCGGAGACGGACTCCAGAGGGGTTGGTGATGGATTAAATTTCGAATGGGCCGATAAACCTGGGGGAAAGTTTCTTGGACATTGACTTTAAAGGAATGTCACGGGAGGATAACCAAACCTTCTGACCCGGGGTGTAGATGGGAGCTGGGGTTCTTTTGTGGCGTTTATTTTGTTCGGCTGTGTGGTTTAGGGCATGGACAGTGTTTTTCCAGATCTTTTGACAGCGATGGATGTGGTGTTGTACTGATGTTACAGCAATGTCGTTCTCTTCTGAGGAGAGTACCGGAGGTTGATGGCCTATGGATACTTCGAACTGGGACAGACCCGTGGCAGCCAACACGCTACTGTTGTGAGCATATTCTACCCATGGAAGGAATTGGCTCCAATCTGAAAGGTTCGTGGAAGTGAAGCAGCGAAGGGTTGATTCTAGTTCCTGGTTGAGTCTTTCTGGCCATTGGTCTGAGGATGGAAACCTGAGGTTAGAGAAACCTTGGCATTAAGCACAGAACAGAAACTTCTCCAAACCTGTGAGGTGAACTGGGGTCCTAGGTCAGACAGAATCTCTTGTGGGATGCCAAGCAAAAGAAAAACATGTTTGACGAACAGCTGAGCAGTTTGAAATGCGGTAGGTAAGACTAAATGGCAGGACTTAAGAGAAACGGTCGATTATTATGATAATGATAATCGACCTTTCTACCGTCATACCTTTCTATGGTGGTAAGCCGGTAACGAAGTCGATAGAAATGTGGGACCAAGGACGTTTGGGTATGTGTAGTGGTTGGAAAAGACCCGAGGGAGGTTGATGGGATGGTTTATTTCTGGAACAAATGTAGCAGGCTAAAACGTTTTTCTTTATGTCCTTGTGTAAGGACGGCCACCAAAATCTGCAAGAGGTGAGTGTGATGGTGCGACTTATGCCAGAGTGTGCGGAAAATTTGGATGAGTGGATCCAATAGATAAATCGGTCTCTGATCGTTGAGAGGACGTAGATCTTATTCGGTGGACAGGCATCAGGAGTGGGCTCAGATTGCTGAGCTTGTCGGATTAAATCCTCAATCTCCCAGGTAACTGAAGCTACAGTACAACTGGGGGAAGGATATTTGCAGGGGCTTTCTCAGAATCATCTGGAGAATGAATACACACACTTCTCCGCCTTCACAAACAGTTTGTTCTCCAGGAGGCGCCGCAGGACTAGGCGCACATGACGTCGGTATTCTGCAAGGGTTCTAGTATTTATGAAAACATCATCGAGATACACAAAAACAAAAAGATTCAGAAAATCTCTCAGACAAGGGCTTGAAAAAATGCTGAGGCGTTCAATAAACTTAAAGGCATAACTAAATATTCGAAGTGACCTATCAGTGTTTTAAAAGCCATCTTCCACTTGTCACCTTGATGAATATGGAGTAGGTAGTATGCATTCCTGAGATCTAACTTGGAAAAAACTGTTGCGTCGTGAACTGGTTTGAAGGATAACTGGGGCAGAGGATATTTGTTTTTAATAGTTATTTGCTTCAACCCTCTGTAATCAATGCATGGACGGGGAGAGCCGTCCTTCTTTCCTATGAAATAAAACCCTCCCCCAGCGGAGAGGAGGACAGGCAAATGATGCCTGCAGCCAAAAAGTCTTTAACGTATTTTTCTATTGTTTCCTGTTCTGGTCGGGAGATGTTATAAAGGCAGCTGGTTGGTAGAGGTACCCCAGGGAGGAGGTCAATGGCGCAATCATATGGACTGTGAGGGGGAAGAGAGAGAGCTTTACTGAATACCGGAGCTAAATTGTGGTATTCAGGTAGAATCGTGGACAGGTCGGGAGGGTCAGCTTGCTGTGGTTCAGCCGGCGACGGACCTGGTGGAACTGCGGAATGGAGACACGATGAATGACAGGAAGTGGACCAGGACTCAATACGTTTATCTGACCAGTTGATGTGAGGGTTATGTTGGTGTAGCCAGTTGAAACCTAGAATTATGAATGAGTTCGCAATGGGAAAAACAAAAAAGGAAATGAGTTCACTGTTGTTTCCGGAGATGACTAAATGCAACGGCTTGGTCTGGTGAGTAATTTGAGGGAGAGTCTGGCCATCAATAGCGGTTACACAAAGTGGAGCTGATAGCGGGATAGTTTCAATTGACAACTGCTGAACTAAGGTAGAGTCAATGAGATCTTGTTCACAACCTGAATCTACAAGAACAGACAATGGGAGAGACTGATTACTGTGAATCAAGTTGGCAGGTAAATGGTCCCTCTGTAAATGGTCGGTCAGCCTCCTCGCCTCTACTGGTGGACCTGAGGGTTTAACCGCACGAGGCAGAGAGCGATAAAATTACCCGGGGACCCGCAGTACAGACATAAATGGGAGGTCATCCTCTTGCGTCGCTCCTCTGGGGTGAGGCGAGTGCGGCCAATCTGCATGGGCTCTGGATCTGTAGAGCTCAGTGGAGAAGGAACGGACTGAGATGGTCAGGGAGCAGCAAAAACTCTTACTGGTGTATCTCTACAGTTTCTTTCTTTTGTTCTGGAACAAATTCTAGTGTCAAGATGAATGGTCAAAATTATTAAATCCTCTAAGGTCTCGGCTTCCTCTGGCATCTTTTATAAATTCATTTAGAGCGATGTGGAAAAACTAAAAACCCAGGAACCCAACAGTGTGTGTTTTGTTTCTATCCTTTTTTATATAGCTGGAAAAACCCGGTCTCTAAGTGGAGCTCATTAATATTAGTAATGGCAGGTCCATTGTCTTGATTGCCTGACCTGAAGCTCCTGCAGCTCACAGTGTGAGACACATGTTCACTCACACAATAACAGAGAAAAGGTCCTGTTCCACTGCTGCAATTACCAAAATTGCTTTCCAGCCTTCGAATTGAGAAATGCATCTTAATTCACTCAAATGACATTTCAGTGACACAAGCTTGAGTCATACCAGATTATGGATTAAAGTAATCTCATATCTCACTGTATGCGTGTGTGTAGGAGGGGGTAAGGGGGGAGTGCGCGTGCGTGTGTGTGTGTATTTGCTTGGTACCAATAAAGAAGGGATTTCAAAACAACAGTATTATTATTTTTGCTGATGCTATTATTTGGTAGTCATAAAAAAAGATTGTCAACCTGTTCCTGAAAATGATAGTCAAACTAATCTCTTGAGATTAGTGCTCACCAACTATGCTCTGTTCAGTTTCCATTGCTCATTTTCCTTCAAGAGGAGGGTTTTATTCTGGAGTAGATCTCTGTTAGCATGTCTCCAGTAAGGAAAGGGCTTTATACCCTTCCTCCATTCCTGTGCCAACTATGGGATTTCAGAAAGCAGGGTTTAGCAAAGTCTTGTCATGACATTTTCCCTGCTGCTTCATATCTTAAACTGGGCCATTTCACAAGCAGAATTATTTTGTTTGTGCCCAACTGTACAACTGGCCTTTAGTTCGAACAATCGATTGTGCTATTATTATACATTATATAATAGTATTATCATATACAGTTATTACATATTGTATTTGTATTAACAAGTACAAGTTTATTACAACATATCTGGATTGTAGACAATTCTCTACAATATTCTCTAATTTTCCTATGGACATTCTGAATGTCCATAAGTATTATTTATAAACTACTGAGTTTAAAAATAATATTTTTTGTATCATATCACCTGTCCTGCCTTCTTGTCTGTCTCCTGAATTGGGGCTTTAATTTACACCCACCTGTGTGTTTATCTGGGTTTTCTTCGTCCTTTTCTCTGCACTTACCTGCTGTCTTACTGCAAATGATGCCTGGAACCAGTGTGACTTTCAAACAGCAAAAACAATCTCTCCAGATCTGACAGAAAGCTGAAACGTTACGTTAAAAGGGTCAATTTTTCAAACTTCTAAAGAGAGAGACAGGAAGACTGAGATGAGTAGCTATTTCATTGGATATGTAGAATAGAATAGAAGAGAGTAAATTAGAAATAACCTTTGTTGTACACACACATTTCCGCGTAATAAAGAATGTATTTCCAGTAAGAATAGCCTGCTCAGATGGAAAGAAATCTAACAGGCTAAATAGATAGAAAATCTGCATGCATAGTATATTACAAAAAACAGCAGACTATGTATTGTGAAGATGACTCTGTCAGACAAGAAAGAATAAACTATATAACATGCTAAAGAACTTCACATTTTATGCACATACTGTAGCAATTTTTGGTTTATTCTTTGGATCTTGCCATAGTTTGTTTTTTCTCTAGATTCATTATTGTTTAGAGGGTTACCACATCAGCTAATTGGTATGTGTTTAGTTTCTAGTTTATTCTTGTTTAGTTCTTGCACACTTTGTAGTTAGTATAAATATTTTGTAAATGCACAATAGAAAGTAGGAATCATAATATTGTCAGGAGTTTTATGTGAGTCTTAGTTCAGCTCCCTCTGTGTATTCTCTTTCCCTAAACTTTCTTGCTTCTCCCAGCCACAGGTATCCAACATTTGTCTGATTAGTTCATTTGGTTTCCTTGTCATTTTCTACCCCAGCACAATCAAATAAGTTCACCAGATTTCATTGTTCACTTTTGTCCATCATTAGTTAAATTGAGACACCAAGTCTTCATCTTTGGTCAAGCCAGATGTACAACTTAGACATAATAGCTGTAAATAGTCATCTTGATCTTGAAGGTGGCAACAAGCTTCATGTGAATGCTTTAATGACCACCCCAGAGCACTACCAAAAAAAAGCACTACAAAAAGCTATTCTACTAAAAGAATGAACTAACAAATGGCTAATTAGATTATTCTTAGCTTAACTATGAGATCAATTACAGGTCTGCTGCTCTGCAGAGGTGGTACATGTGGACCAATAGTTACCCTTCCGGGGGACAAAAGTACCTGTGATAAAAGGAATAATAAAAGAGCATTAGTGTTTATTAGCAGATTACCCTGAAGAAAAAGAAAAAGAAAAACACTAATGTACAAGACAAAAATTCCAATTGAACGTCCTCAAACATCACATATCTACAAACAAATGAATGTCATATTTTTGCATATTTCTTCAAAATTTTAGGTTGCACCCTTCTGATGGATTGGATCAAATGAATAAACAATGTTGGAGTTGGAAAATAATGGCCTTTTCTTTGTATCTGCAGCTATTGATAAGTACCCAATGATATTCAATAATAAATCTGAGTAATTTATGATCAGGAACCAACAGCCAAACACTTTAAGCCTACTTGGATATTTGTTCTATATATATTATCCTAATTACAGAGCAATGAATGAAAAATATAAATCTGAGCATTGGTGTTCTCAGTCAGCGACCACCACTCAGAAATAATGAACATAAACAGCTTCTCTTTAAATTGAAAGATATGGAATTTTTTAATGCAATGCCCCAACCTTAAAACACCTAAGTCAATAAATTGTCCTTAAGCTTAATTTTCTATTAAAAAGTTGAAAATGACAAATGATAGTCAGTCATGTTTAAATTTTTATATGTTTTTGAAGCATTACTTTTTCATTTAATGAAACAGCTATTAGTGGATCTACCACATATTAATTTAAAGTTAAATTTGTACTAAAAGGGAAACAAACTGAACATTTGCAACACATCATATGTTTAAACCTGTGCACTCACATGTATAGACTCTCCCAAATCGTTTAAATTTGGAGGCAGAGAGGCAGACAAGAAGGAATCAGTCTCCTGGGCATCTAATTCTCCCTTTAGCGTATTACAGAGATTACCATATTTGTCATGTGAATAAATGTCCATCCTCCAAGCAGGAGCTAAACCTTCCTACACTTTCCAGCATTACAGCAGGGTATCAACTGTCACTAACATTTTTGAACGCACATTTTCTGAGAGGATTTCTATGTGCGAAGCTAAAAGATGACATCCGAATGACAAAACTCTATTTGACTGGAAAGTGTAATTTCTGAAAAGAGTCCAGGCAAATTTCTGAGATTTGGAAGTGGAAGCAGAAGCCTAAGAATTGGTAGGAGGAGTAGAACTAGATATAGACTTAAAATGAGAACAAAGAATGTTAGTACATGAAAGAAGGTCTGCTTCTTCTTTTGGTCTTCTCTTTGCAGGGATCACCACATTAAGTCATCCCTCCTAGCCAGGATAAAGCTAGGGATGTGAGATCAACCTGGGTCTCTGACGATTTGCAGTATTGTTCTGAGGTCACAAGACAGACAACCAGGGAGTCAAAAAGGAGAAAGTGTGTACATTGTTGAGTATCAAAGTCTCATTTAGTCATGTTTTGGACTTTCAACTTATAATTAGGCCTCGTTATTGGCATATACTATTCAGTTTTTAACATACAGTTTTCTTATAGTTATTGTGAATGTGGGAAGTGAGTGTTTGTGAATACATGGATAGTTTGTGTGGTGATGAAGTGAGAACAGCTCGTTGGCAGTCTGTCGCCTATCATCATAACTTCATGACAGAATGACATTTAACACTTTGAATTACTAACAGCAAATGACCTTTATATGGATCCACAGTACAGCTGAACTGATTGAAGTAAAATACATCCAGAAGGAGAATCCACACAGGTCTTTAGGCTTCACCTACCATGTTAAACTTTTTTCACCTTCAGAAAACAAACTGCTGGCCTCTGTCAGGTTCTCATTTTTAAAACAGATATATTTTGTTGCAAAATAAAACAATCACAAAACATCTTTTTTATATTTAGTACCTGCCATAGATTTTTGCCTGTGCATTTTCAAAACCAGCTGTCTTTGAAAGATATGTGCCCATTTTTTTGTGTGCATGGCTGAATTTGCAGCTTGGCTTTCTGTTTCATCCAGCAAGGTGCAGCTGGTCTTCTGAGGAGTACATGGAGCTAATACAGACTTGGCTCAGTGGAGTTTGGTTTTGATGGAGTAAACAGATCACCTTTGGAAGGGAGATAAGAGCGTATGTGTGTGAAATCACAAGTCATTGCTAGAATGCCCTGGAGACAGAGAATAAAGATGTCTCTGATATTTCTTCCGATATAAATGAAACTCCATTTATAGATTTTAATGAAATCCTAATTGCCAGTGTAACACACTCTACTAGTTTTATAGAGACATAAGTAATTTGCAAGGGGAGTTGAAATTATTTTATTCTAATATTTATTACTCTCATTTGACTCCTTTGCAATGAAGTTTAAAATTAGATTCAGGGTGAAAATTAACAAATGATATCATTTGAAAGAGCTAATTAGATGGGAAAATATCCTCTGTCTGATAGAGGAGGTTTAACTCTCGTGACAAATGTAGGAAGTGATGTCAACTGGAAATATGTTCGCTGATTTACATGCAGATACAGAAGAACGTCTGCTTAATAGGGGAATCATTTTGTCAAAGAGGGTGGTAAAATTAACACTAATATATGTCATTAGATCTTCAATATGGCAGCATCAGGCCATATTTTTTTTATCTTTGAACACAAATGTTTTGAATTCACGAGACCTTTGTGCTGTTTTGTTGAGGTCCTCCCACCTTCCTCCTCTGCAGGGTGTGATTATCAGGTGCAGCTTCCAGCTGGTGTTCATTAGACCTCATTAAGGAGCAGTATTTAAATGAGTGGATTTCCAAAGACAAAGATAAAGGGTAGGCGTTTGTTGGTGACGGAGGACGGTCGGCGCGAAAATCGAAAAGTTGGAGGACAGTCGCTTGGGGAGAAAACAAATAACATATCGGATTTGGAGAAAGCGGATTTGAGCTAAACTGGGATGTGAATGGTTCAGTTGGTAATGGAGATAGGAGACGAGGAAGACATGGATTTTGATGGGTGGACGCCAGTGGGGAGAGGAAGAGGGAGAAATAAAATGGATGAAGGAAAGGGAATTGGTGATATTCAAGGAAATAAACGAGAACCGGAAGGAAGTAGTTCAGAAGAAGAAAGGATAGTTAGGAGGAAAGTTATGAGGGAGGAAGTTAAAATAATATTAAAACTTAAGAATGAGGAAGAACAGGATAACATCAGCCCCTTTGTGGTGTCAAGAGAAATAAAAAAGAAAATTGGAGATGTTGAAATGGT
>CAEGAD010044657.1:0-20054 GCA_903067055.1 Poeciliopsis paucimaculata
AAATCAGTGTAAAAAGGTCTTCAAACAATATTATCGTTTATCGCAATAATTTTTGAGACAATTAATCGCTCAGCAAAATTTGGCATCGTGACAGACCTAATTATGTGATCTATAATAGAAACAAAACATTTAACAGCAGCTTGAAAACGTTCTTGTTTTGTTTTGGATCAGAAAATCTAAGTGAAATGATGTTTGTTGTCTTTTAGGATGATATTAACCTGATGAAGGAGATGAAGCTGAATCATTATCGCTTCTCTGTTTCCTGGCCGAGGATTTTACCCAACGGGTTGAGAAGTAAAAACCCAGTTTGACCACTTTACATGAAAATAAAACGATTTCTAAGACATTTTCCTAACCAAGAGAAACCAAAACTTCTCCAATCAGCAGAATTATAGGCGGCAGTTGAAGGTGATAAAAACTCAAATGCAGCAGGAGGATTTTCATATTTGTTAAATAATATGAAAATTAAACAGACATAAACAGGAAGTCCCTGTTTACTTCCTGGTCTGTGCTTTGTCCCGCCTCCACATCCTTTCTGTCCAATGGGAGCAAAGATTGTCATGGCTTTGTTTACAACTTATAGTCCACTTGCAAAACAAAAAGCACCAAAAGAAAACAATGAAGCGGACTTTTCTGGACCAAAGGACTTTCCTGGTGTGAATACAGCCTAGAGCAATCTGAAAAGTGTGGCGTGCATTTATAATTAACTCTTAATATTTTGTAGATCCACCTCTGGCTGCAGGTAGATCTGTAGGTCTTTGATGTATTTTGCTACCAGCTTCTCAGTTTGAGTTAGGTCTGTACTTTGACTAGGCCATTTTAACTCCTGATCTGCTTTGATCTGAACCATCCCATAACACCTGTTCAGGTTGATTGTCCCGTTGGAAGGTGAACCTTCGCCCCTGGCTCAGCTCTTCTGCAGCCTCCAGGGTTTTGCTCCATTCAGCTTCCCTGTCCCAGAGCATGATGCTGCCTCCACCATGTCCTGCTGTGGGAAGGTGTGTTTGTCACTCTGGACAGTTTGGGGATCATGCAGTGGGGAATCAAACTGAACTCAGACAGGACACCTTCACCTGCCATCACTTTGTCTGCAGATTGGAGAATATTCCAGAAAAATGTTTTATTTTAATATTTTCACATTTTTCTTGTTTTTGGATTTGTTTGTTTGTTTCGTGACATGGAATTGCTTTGTTCGGTCAGTGAAGAAAAATCCCTGTATTCCTGTATAATATTAATGCATAAGTGGCTGATGATGATGTAACTTCCTGCAGGTGAGCACGTTAACGAGAAAGGAATCAGGTATTACAGCGACCTGATCGATTTGCTCCTGGACAGTAAGATCACACCTGTGGTCACTCTGTACCACTGGGATCTACCTCAGGTGAGTTCTTCCCGCCTGTCTGACGCGTCGGCGTGGGCGGAGCCATAACCAGGATGTCGGCGTTCCCCCAGGTGCTGCAGGAGAAATATGGCGGCTGGCAGAACGCCAGCATGGTCGGCTACTTCAACGAATTCGCCAACTTGTGTTTTGAACGTTTTGGGAACAGAGTGAAGCACTGGATCACCTTCAACAACCCCTGGGTGAGTGGATGGTGCGTTCACTGACCGTGGGAACGTCTGAACTGGGATCTCACTGAGGGGTCTGCTTCTTTCCAGTCCATTTCTGTGGAAGGATACGAAACGGGGGAGCACGCCCCCGGACTGAGGATGAGGGGCAGCGGAGCTTACAAAGCAGCTCACCACATCATCAAGGTCAGTCTGGGTCCAGATCGCTCCAAAAGCCGACTCGGCCATTGTGACACTGAACGCAACGCCGTGAGTTCAACCTGGTTGGACCAGAACCACATCAGGATCTGGTTCTGATCCAACATGACAGCGACTAAAGAAAAGCTTTGAGTTTCAACCTGAAGCTGCTGATCTGTTTGATGGTTTTTCTGTCTTCAGTTTAGAGTTTAGACTCCAAACCGAGTCGCTTTAATTCACTAAAACAAAATTCAGACTCAACTTGGACATGTTCCCTTTGACATGAGGTTTGATTTGGCCTCAAGTGACTTGAAACTTGACTGTGACTTGGAAAAAATTACTTGTGGACATCTCTTTATACTGAACTGTGAAGTTTTCTCCTCACATGAGTATTTCAAACCTTCAGGCTTTAAATTAGTTGCAGGAAGTGGAGCTTTGTGTTCAACAGAAATCATTTGATTGAAATGTTTCATAATCAAACATATTTAGAAATGTCCCAGGTGTAAAAACCAGTTAGAATATTAACAGAGTAATAAATAAATCTTTGTTTTATTTTTTTAAGTAGTAACTGTAGGTACTTCGTCTGTTTCCAGGCCCACGCTAAAGTCTGGCACACCTACGACATGAAGTGGAGAAGCAAGCAGAAAGGTGACGGAGTAACCCGACCCGATGGTTTGGCTCTGGGGTTCTGGTCAGTAGTTAACTGGTTTTCAGCTCGGCTCAGGCCTGATCGGGATCTCCCTGACCGCTGACTGGGGTGAACCGGTGGACGTGTCCAACCAGCGGGACGTGGAAGCAGCAGAGCGTTACATCCACTTCTACCTGGGCTGGTTCGCCACACCGCTCTTCCATGGAGACTATCCAGCGGTCATGAAGGAATACATCGGTACCTTCACACTCAATCATGTCCACATCGAACCTGATCCAGTTTTCAGCTAACAGGTTTTGGTTTTCCTTAAACGTTCCTCAGAAAATGGCCGACTGTTTTTGCTTTTAATCAGATGTTAAATAAATTAGTAGGCCAACAACACATTTTACTACATGATAAATTATTGCGATAATGTTGTTTTGAGATCATATTCAAGTAATATTATGGTAATGGTATAATAACACATTCTCAAATATCAATAGACTTTAAATTGTTCTTCAAAAAAAGGTTTAGTTGAGACCAAAGAACCAGACTGAAAACTTTTATCGTCCAGTTTTTGGTAGAAAGAGAAAAACAATAAATTATTAAAATGGAAATGATTGAATTTATTTTACTTTATCGTGCAAATAATTGATTAATTGACTTTTCACTCTTACGGTTGTTTTACTGATGCCGTTTTTGGTCAAACAGCATCAGCAAAATTTAGTTAAAATATATATTTCTGAACAATGAAGCTAATTCAGTAATGCACTATGGGTTAAAGGTCAAAATGGTTTAAAATAAACTGATTTTGACATTAAAAACTGGCCTTTTAACAAAGGTTTGGACACTTTGAGCATAAATTATTCTGGCCGTGAAGGTCCGACTCATGCAGCCTCTGCAGCAGGAATCAGATTATTTTCACCTTTTTTTGGTGCCACAGTTACTGAAACTAGAAGAACTAATAATCTTCTGGATTCTGGATTTCCAGGCAGGAAGAGCGGCCAGCAGGGCCTGGGCGTGTCGCGGCTGCCCGTCTTCTCGCCGCAGGAGAAGAGCTACGTCCGCGGAACCGTCGACTTCCTGGGCCTCGGACATTACACCACCCGCTACGTTACCCAGAAGAACTACCCGTCCGGGTTTGGGGACAGTTACTTCGCAGATCGGGACCTGGCGGAGCTGGTGGACCCAAAGTGGCCCGACCCTGGTTCTGAGTGGCTCTACTCCGTTCCCTGGGGGTTCCGCAGGTTGCTGAACTTTGTGAAGGTAAAGCAACAAAATCTGTTTCTTCTAACCAGCATATTGTAGATATGAACTGGTCATCACTGTTTAGACCTTCAATTATAACCATCATAAAGTAGATTTTGTATGTTTTTAAAAATCTAAATGCAAAAACTGTTTTATGAACAGAAAATAGGATTTAACCTCAAAAAGTTTCTTAAAGGAACATTTGAATCTGCAGGATGATGCATCTCTCAGGCCTCAGTTTGTTTGTTTGTAATCGGAGGAAAGAAGAACCGGATCAGGAGGTTCTGTGGTTCTGGATGGGAAGATCTAACCCTGAATTTTGCGTGTGATCTCACCAACAGACCCAGTACGGAAACCCGATGATCTACGTGACGGAGAACGGCGTCTCGGAGAAGATGTTGTGCACCGACCTGTGTGATGACTGGAGGATGCAGTACTTCAGGGAATACATCAACGAGCTGCTGAAAGGTGACGCTTCCTCCTCTGTGTGGAGCCGGAAGCTGACTGGGCCGCCTCAACGCCTGTCTCTGTTTGGACCCTCAGCCATTAGAGACGGCGTCAACGTGAAGGGTTACACCGCCTGGTCTCTGCTGGACGGCTTCGAGTGGGACGAAGGCTTCTCTGAGCGCTTTGGACTCTACTTTGTGGACTTCAGGAACAAGAACAAACCTCGCTTCCCAAAAGCTTCGGTCCAGTTCTACAAACGCATCATCAGCTCCAACGGCTTCGCCAACCAGAGAGAGGTGAGGCCCGGCGGCGCAGCCGGATCCAGAAGCAGCTGCTGACTCTGGTTCTCTGTCTGTCTGTCTGTCTGCAGGTGGAGAGCTGGAAGAGGAAAGCTGTGGAGACGTGTTCCTCCAGCAACCAGCTGCTGGCTGCAGGTCAGTGGCATGAAAGGCCCAGATGGATCCAGAGCATCAGGAATCAGACACTTCCTGCTCGGGAGGTTCTGAAGGTTCTGATTGGTGGAATGTATTAAAGTAGCAAAGTACAAGTTCTTCCTTAATGTCCTTAATTACACTGTTAATGTAATTATGTACATTAAAAATGTAATTAAGTAAAGTAAGTCCTCTTTAATTAAAGGGAACCTGTGTTTGTATTTCCATTTGAACTTCTAAAAACAATCCAACCTCTTAAAAAACACCCAGGCATTTTTTGGCAATAAGTTCATCTATCTTGGTGTTTGAGCCGTTTCAAAACCTCCAGAATGGAACGTCACAAATCAGCAGGCGCTGCCCCGTTACCTAGCAACCGAAGAATGGCTCCGGCTTGTTTGGTCAGCTGATTTTCTCTATGTGCTGTACAATGGCTGCTGGAAAATACAAGTGTTTTATTGTTAACTCGCCATCCAGAAACCACTTACTGCATCCTGGTTGGTTGTGCAGGAGGCTCCACTTCTGCTTTTCAAAGATGTACGTTTGAGTAAATGTGCGTCTGTTTGAAGTCATTTTCACTGGGAGTGTAAATGTTGAGTTGGGGGGCGTGGCCAACAGAAGATCAGTGGATTAAAGTAACAGGGACAATAACACTGATCAGACTAAAACCGCATTATCTGAGAATGAATTTGTGCAAAAAGAGTAATGAACATGCTTTGTAGCCCAGAGATACATCCTAACCTGCTCAAGGAAGCAGAATAGGTCACTTTAAGTAGATTTAATCGTTGTTACTTTCGACGTTTCTATAATGTAAAAATTATACTTTATATTTTTATCAGATTGCTTTTTTTTTTTTTTTTTGCTTTCATTGATTTGAAATCAATGACTTATCTGAGTTAACCAGTTAAAAATGGACTCTAATTTCAGGAAACTGAAATATTGACTCCATTACAAGGTTGAATATATAATATTTATTCAGCTGTGATGACAAAATTGAAATGTCAGTGGAAAGGATGAGCACCTGCTTTCCTTTGTCTACTGCCCCCTTTTTAGGGAGACTGCAGTTAAAATGACATATTGATTTTGTTTTGTGTTTAATAAAAACAAGGTTCAATTATCCTTTTTCTTATTTTGTTTCATGGCATTTTAGTCTGCAGAGCCACAAAATCACAAGTCTCAGTGCAAACTGTGTCACAGAGAGCAAACGCAATAAAACATGCATTATGTGCAGCATCGTTCATGAAAATGGCAGAACAACATTCATGAATTAGAGAAAATATATATACAGTAGAGACATATGATAACATTCTACATCAATGCATTCAACAAGTGCTTTAACTTTCAATACTTTAGGTATTTTTAAAATCAAGCACTTTTACTCAAGTTAAAATGTTAGTGTTGTACTTCGTGTCTGTTTTATGAAGTTCAGTGTTTGAGTATTTTCTCTTTTGCTGGTTACAGATCCACTGATCGGCCACATGGAGATGGTCACAGAGATCGTTGTTCCCACCGTCTGCACGCTCTGCATCCTCCTCAGCGCCGTCTTCTTCATGTTTCTGCTGCGCCGACGCCTCTGAGGAACGCCGGGTCGCCTCGTCTGTTTCCATGGAAGCAGAGCTCATCAGGAACCAATAAGACTGGCGTCTTCCTGTTGACCGCCCTGCCGTTCTGTTCCAGTCGGGTCATCAATAAACAGTCAGAACAAGCAGAATATGATTATTGATCAATAAATTATTAGTAAGCCTGGTTTACTGTAGATCTAAGACTGGACTGAACTGTTCAAACAGTTTCTGACTGGAACAAACAAGCAGGCTGAACTTTGTTTTTACTGTTATGAGTTTCATCATATTTAAGCTTTTATTACCAGTTGTATTTCTAAATTTTATATAACAATAAAGTGGTTTAAATGTGCATATTAAATCTGAGGAATATTTAGAGGGTTTGTGTCGTATATAAATGTAATATTTTATTTATTTTTCATCAAACAGCTCATTTCCCAGGTTCATGCACTCCGCTGCAGTAGCAGGGTTGGAAAGTCCCAATTATTACACTTAGAAAATAAGTATAATAATCACTTATTTTTCACTTGGTGAAAAATAACTATGAAACAGATGCACTCATGGAAAATAATATTCCCCTGCAGGTTTTAAAATTGACATAATAAAAATTACCTAATATTTATCATCAGGTTCCAGAATAATTAAATTTTTGATGTGGACAAAAATACAGGACAGGTTCAGCAGCCTAGAGGACAAGAATAGTAAACAGTGACAGGATGAACTCTTCGTAAGCCTGGTGTTAATATTTTATTAGTTGGAGAAACTGGTAACCTCATTCATTTATGCTGGGACTCATTTTCTGTTCCGGCGTGTAAAACCTAATGAATCCAGCGGGTGGCAGCAGCGCTGCAGGCGTCTCATGTGAACTGCAGAAGAAGAAGGCGCATCAGTGGCGGGTCCTCTGATTCTCTGTCGCTGCAGCTCATCAAAAGGTACATTAAAGTTTCATTTCACAGAGTTTCAGTCCTCTCAGTGCTATTCTCCGGGTCAAGACTGAAAGTTTCCTTAGTTTCAGGTCTTCTCTGGCCGCTGCTGGTCTTTATTTCCGCTCATTTATCCGCAGTTTGTGTCTGAATTACTGTGACGTTCGGTTCAGCAGCCAAACAAAGTAGCTTTTTAACACCTTTCATGTCTCCTGTATTGAGGCGAGTTATCGGAACTAACCCAAATATCGGTTCTGTGTCCGGTTAACATGTTAGTCTTTTTGTTTTTGTTGTTTTTTTCTTTAGTATTTACCGCCTTCATTGTTACTTCTTCTGGGGACTCTCCAGCGGTGCATTACTGCCCTCTACAGTGCAGGAAGGGAATTACAGTGTAAAAAGTGTTAACAGATACTCTGGTTGAAACCAGGAGTTATTTGAACAAGTACAGCACAATAAATCAAACATACTAAAATAAATAAAGCACATATAATTAGACTACAAAATAAAATAATAAAGGTAAATCGATAAAATACATTGAATAAAATCATCAAGCAACAATGAAATACACGGTAAAGAAAAATGTAAAGATTCAAAAGAAATAATAATAAATAAATTAAGCATATAAAAAAGGATTATAAAATAAATGAAATGTAAGAAAATTATGAAATAAAATATATAAAATAAAAGTTGTACAGTAAATAAATGTAACAAACTATTTTTGTGAAGGTTATAAAATAAAGAATATTTGAAATTACTAAATGAAGCACATATAAGTCATAAAATAAAAAAGATCAAACATATAAATGAATAATGAAATATTTAAATATGTAAAACATTAATTAAAAGTATATGTAATATATAAATGAAACAGAAACTAGAGCTGCACAACATACAGAAAACTAGTTACTGAATATTGTGACTCCATATTCATCTGTTTTCCTCGTATTTCATCATTTTCTCATCACTGTATTTCTAGCATCTCATCCATCCAACAGATCAGATATATTATCGACTCAGTTTGTGTTATATTTATTCCAGATGGTTCCTAATATTGCGATTGAACATAAAATCTGATTAAAAACTAAATATTCGACTGTAGTATTTAACCGTTTAAATCTTAAAGCTGATGGCAGGTGCTTGTTTTCTCTCAGGATTCAGCCGCCATGAATAACCAACAGGACGACGGGATGAGCGACTTGTCCAACTTGGAGGATGAAGCCTTCCCTCCTCTTCCTCCCCCTCTGTCCCCTGGAGCAGCTCAGTCGCAGGGCGGCCCGTTTGGAGAAGGTGAGAGTTCGTTTTTAAACATCAGTATTTTTAATAAAAATACTATGTTTATTTTATATATTTAACGTGACGATCTGGTGACGGCCACCTGTCGTTGTGCTGCAGCTGAGGAAGGTGAGGTGTCCAAGCTGGCCGACGTTCCGGCTGCCAAGAGGACAGGAGTGAAGCGGCCGCAGCCGAAGCTGGACTCCCAGAGGTTTCCCATCATAACAGGTCGCCTTCCTCCGGTGGTTCATCCAGACGCTCATGACTGATGTTGTTTCCTCTCAGGCTCATTTCAGACAGAGGGTTGCCGGCTCTGCAGACGTTGTTCGCTAACGCTCACTTTAAGGGCAAAGGTCACGAGGTGAGAAACAAGGTTTGATTAGTCATTATTTAGCTAAAAAACAAACATCTTAAAGGGCCAGTAACATGGAAAACAGACTTTTTGATCTTTCTATCATGTTGTAAAGTTTTTCCTTCATCATGTTGCTTTGATTCTTTCATGTTTGAGAAATCCTTTAATCTCCATGGCAACCATTCAGTTGCGAAACGCGTGTGTGGATCTAGCCCCGCCTTTAAGGCCTAGGTCCTTCAGACTAGCCAGCAGCAATTAGCAAACAGCTGGTGGAACTGCTGAGCTCGTTATAGCAGCTTCTGCTCAGAGCAACGCTGGTAAAACGTTAAAGGATTAATAGAGGAGCCATGTTGGGACGACTTCCTGGAGGCGGCGCTTCATAAAGAACAGGAGCTTCTTAAAGAGACAGAGACCCAATTTTAAGGCGCTAAATAACAGTCAAATTTTTATAACAGTTGAAGGTAGCAGCTACCTGATTATGCTATAAAACATATAACGTACTCCATATCCAGCGGTTTTTGTTGGATCTAAAATGTCTCTTCTATAGAAGACTTTGTTCTTCTTCTGATCACACGTTTAATTGAATCCTCTTTGCTTCTGCTGGACGTCTGGACCCGGCTCTTTGGCCAGGCGGAGGACCTGCGGCTGCTCATGCAGAAGATGGAGAACTGGGCCCACCGGCTCTTCCCCAAGCTGCAGTTTGAAGATTTCATTGACCGGGTGGAGAAGCTCGGCAGCAAGAAGGAGGTTCAGGTGGGTGAAGCAGGAAGGGAGAGTTCCTCTGTGCAGGTCGGGTTCTAACAGGTTCCTCCTCTCCGCCGCAGACCTGCCTCAAACGGATCCGACTGGACATGCCCCTCACAGACGAAGACTTCATGGACAAACCAGGTGAGATGGACTGGACCAGAATCTGATTCTTGCTGCTGCAGAGGCTGAATGAGTCGGACTGGACCTTCAGGGGCGTCACAGTAACTAATGTTCACCGGGTCAGATTTAAAAGTGTCCAAACTTTTCTTGTAATTCTTGTTTTATATAAGAAATTCAGTCAGTTTTAAATCATTTTGACCTTTAACCCCTGGTGGGCTAGTGAAGCTAATTAGCGTCTACCTCCTTCACTGGAGATGTATAAATATTACTGTTGATGCATCTGCATCATGATAAGCAGATCATGAAGCCCTTTGATGCCCTCTAGTGGTTGGAGTTTTAACTACAGGTAGTTCATGACGGCCTGAAACTCAGTAAATCCTAATTATGAGATAAGAGTGCAATAAAATATATTTAGGCAAAATAATGCTGTCTATATAAGATATATTAAAACACAAAACAAGTGACCATAATTCTAAGTTATTCCAAATTTTATTGTTGGAAACACCAATGGCTGCTCAAAAATATGTTTCAATTCAGAAACTGATTTTATTTAGCAAAAACTCTCCAGCAGCTCATGATCCTTTGCAGCCAATAAATTCATCTGCGTTTATGAATCTGTAACATAACGATAAATCAATGGTTGTTGACAAACTTTAGCTGTATTTTAAAGTTTTGTTTTAGCAAAAGCAGCATCAGTAAACTCTGGATCTGAGGTGATTTCTCTCGTTTCCAGGAGCGGAGGATCCCGATCCGTTCATCAGCCAGGCCTCCTCTACCGATCCTCCAGGTCCGGTCCACTCCACCCCGGCTCCGGTTCCGGCTCCTCCCACCCTGACCGAGGAGCAGCGCCGTCGGATGGAGCAGAACCGGCAACGAGCGCTGGAGAGGCGACTGGCCCGGCAGCAGCAGACAGGTGAGACGGTTCCACCAGAACCACTAGAGGGCGCTCAGAACCCGGTCATCCACCGAAAAATACTTGAGGAAGTTTTTCTGTTTCCTCAGATCCTTCAGATCCTCAGGCTGACACGGCGACAGGAAGTGACCTCACCGCAGATCTCAATGGGTCTACTGAGCAGAACCAGAAGCCAGGAGAACATCTGGACCCGGATCCGTCCAGCAGCACAAAGACACCTTCACCTGAGGTTTCTGAACCCGACCCGCCAGCAGAACTTTCTGCTGAGGATGAGAAAGAAAGGAGTCCAAGCTCCCAACCCTGAGGTGTGTCAAAAATTGGATCTCTGCAACAGAACCTACCGGAACCAAACCACAGAACCTTCTACCAGAACGAAACCACAGAACCTTCCTGGTTCCTGAGCTGGAGCCTGAAAAAGTTCTGCCATTTTAGTTTAAACCCGGATGTTTCTGTTCTGGTCCGGTTCTGGTCTGTGGCAGAGAAGTGAACTGTAACGGTTCTGTTTTACTGAAAAACAACCAAAACGGGCCGGTTCTGTGTTCCAAGTTATTTTAATATAAAAATGTCCGATAATAATAAAGAGTTGATTTTAATGAAACTGGGTCAGAGTTCTTGTTCTGATCGTGAATCGTTTTCCCTCCAGAACCAGCACAGTTCTACTAAAACGAGCTAAAAACATGTCTCACATCTCATTTGCTGGTTTCTGTCGGTTCTGGACCGCTGGGTCAGAACCTCCTCTACGGTGTCACGGTGCCGGCCCGCGCGGCAGCGTCTGGGTCCATCAGCGCCAGCTCCCGGATCTCCTCCAGCAGGGAGTACAGGTTGGGGGTTCTGCTCTGCCGGAACTCCCGCTCCTCCTTGGAGAGTTCGGGTCGGCGCGCCGCCTTCTCCTGCACCTCCCCGGCCAGCCGTACCACCTCCTGGACCAACTGGCTGCGGCGCGGCGAGCCGGGCCGCTGCGGCGCGGCGCCGACATGCGGCCGGTTGCTGATAATCTGCAGGGTCAGTGTGGCGGCGTGGCAGCTAGTGGAGAGAACAGAGATCCGGACCTGGAACGGGACAGAGAGTTCTGACCGTCTGGAATATAGCATGTTCCCATTTCATTCCTAACAGTAAGTCTGAAGATACGCTTGACCTTTGACCCAAAGTCCCGGTGTAGCTCATTATTGGGCCAAACGATAACTATTACATCTTTTTTTAGCTCACTGTGTCACAGCAATTACAGTCCTACAAACACAAATCTGCTCTTGAAAAACTTTGCCATGTGTGAAACGTTTGTTCAGGACAGCAGACGCACTAATCAGCTCGAGCTCCACGCCATTACATTTATTATGGCGTTAACTGATCTTATCCCCATCTCTAGCATCTCTACTCGGCTTTCTGACCAAACAACCAGAGATTTAAAGAGGAGCAGCAAAAGCAAATGAGGCAGATCAGCAGCAGATGGTGTCATGTTACTGTGGAAGATCAGATACTGAGCTGTTAGCATGTTAAGTCAGAGGCCTCTTTAGAGTCGCTGCAGGACTGACTGCTACTGGAGATAATCAACAGGAGCTGAGTTTGATCATTGATCGTTTGATCATTGATCGTTTGATCATTGATCGTATATTTGTACAACCTGAAACAGGAAACTTGGAAAAAAACTTTTGTCTTCTGATTAAAAGGTTTTGGCGCGAAGATCATCAGAGTTTAACTTTGTTTAGTGTCGCAATTTAACAACGGGTCAGAACCTGGGACCCCCCGCTGTCGGGTCAGAACCTGGGACCCCCCGCAGTCGGGTCAGAACCTGGGACCCCCCGCAGTCGGGTCAGAACCTGGGACCCCCCGCTGTCGGGTCAGAACCTGGGACCCCCGCTGTCGGGTCAGAACCTGGGACCCCCGCTGTCGGGTCAGAACCTGGGACCCCCCGCTGTCGGGTCAGAACCTGGGACCCCCGCTGTCGGGTCAGAACCCGGGACCCCCCGCTGTCGGGTCAGAACCCGGGACCCTCTGCTGTCGGGTCAGAACCTGGGACCCCCCGCTGTCGGGTCAGAACCCGGGACCCTCTGCTGTCGGGTCAGCGTATTGCCTCTCTGCCCAGATGAAGGTGTTTCTGTTGGCTCACCGTGATGTGGTCAAACAGCCTGAAGGTGGCGCTGCCACAGCCAGACGTAGTGGTGATGTGGTCCGATGAGCGGCGAACGGAGCCGCTCTGCCACTCACAGGTACCGTCCGGGCCGGCCGTCACCACCAGGCCCTCCTTGTTCCTCATGTAGACCGGACCCTTCACTCCGTACCTGTAAAAGCAGCAGCACACCTGGAGTCACAGCTGGGAACCGTTTTAAAGTCACAGCCTAACAGTAACAGCAATAATATGATTTATTTAGAACCTGGTGGAAGTAAAACAAGTTTTAAAGTCGAGTTTTCACCGTATTACTTATTCATAAATATCACAGTTTCAGAGTAAGTATTTAGTCAGCAAGCTAACTATTTGGTATGCTAACTAGTTAGCTTGAAGCAAAATAATTGACTCTAAAATAAATATTTTGATAGGAAGTTACATATTTAGTTTCAAACTAAATGTTTGGCTTACAGCTAAATATTTTTATTTACCAAGACAAATAAAATATGTATTTTATTTAGTAAAATATATATTTCTAATGCGAACTACATACAAAGTTAGCAAGTTAAGCATGTAGTTTGACTTACTGTGGAATGAAGACCAGCACGCCGTTGTCCCTGATGGAGTAGATGATGGCGTCGGCCACGCAGCGCGGGTCCGTCTCCGGGTCGCGCTCCTTGAAGAACAGGCACTGGAAGAGTCCGGTGGAGAGGTTCTGGGCTCGCTGGGCCGCCTGCCGACGTCACAACAACTCAGACAACATTCAGGAAGCGCAGAACCGCCCCGACCCAACGAGCCGCTCACCCGGTTCCTGCTGTTGATGTGCTCTGCCAGCTCCTCCATGTCTTTGTTGCCGGCCTCGGCCTCCCGCTCCAGCTGCAGCGCGGCGGCCAGCAGGCGGTGAACCACCATGTCGGCGTAGCGGCGGATCGGGGAGGTGAAGTGAGTGTAGCGGTCCAGAGCCAGACCTGACGAGCAGAATGAGCCAATCAGGAAGAGCCGAGCAAACCGCTTCCTGTAGACCGACTGCAGCTGGTGTACGGGTACTGGTAGCACTGGTTTACTGTACTGGTTGAACTGGTTTACTGTACTGGTAGCACTGGTTTACTGTACTGGTTGAACTGGTTTACTGTACTGGTAGCACTGGTTTACTGTACTGGTTGAACTGGTTTACTGTACTGGTTGAACTGGTTTACTGTAGTGGTAGAACTGGTTTAATGTACTGGTAGCACTGGTTTACAGGTACTGGTAACACTGGTTTACTGTAGTGGTAGAACTGGTTTACTGTACTGGTAGCACTGGTTTAATGTACTGGTAGCACTGGTTTACTGTACTGGTAGAACTGGTTTAATGTACTGGTAGCACTGGTTTACTGTACTAGTAGAACTGGTTTAATGTACTGGTAGCACTGGTTTACTGTAGTGGTAGCACTGGTTTAATGTACTGGTAGCACTGGTTTACTGTACTGGTTGCACTGGTTTACTGTACTGGTAGAACTGGTTTACTGTACTAGTAGAACTGGTTTAATGTACTGGTAGCACTGGTTTACTGTAGTGGTAGCACTGGTTTAATGTACTGGTAGCACTGGTTTACTGTACTGGTAACACTGGTTTACTGTACTGGTAGAACTGGTTTAATGTACTGGTAGCACTAGTTTACTGTACTGGTTGAACTGGTTTACTGTACTGGTAGCACTGGTTTACTGTACTGGTAGAACTGGTTTACTGTACTGGTTGAACTGGTTTACTGTATTGGTAGCACTGGTTTACAGGTACTGGTAGCACTGGTTTACTGTAGTGGTAGAACTGGTTTAATGTACTGGTAGAACTGGTTTAATTTACTGGTAGCACTGGTTTACTGTAGTGGTAGAACTGGTTTAATGTACTGGTAGCACTGGTTTACAGGTACTGGTAACACTGGTTTACTGTAGTGGTAGAACTGGTTTACTGTACTGGTAGCACTGGTTTACTGTAGTGGTAGAACTGGTTTAATGTACTGGTAGCACTGGTTTACAGGTACTGGTAACACTGGTTTACTGTAGTGGTAGAACTGGTTTACTGTACTGGTAGCACTGGTTTAATGTACTGGTAGCACTGGTTTACTGTACTGGTAGAACTGGTTTAATGTACTGGTAGCACTGGTTTACTGTACTGGTAGAACTGGTTTACTGTACTGGTAGCACTGGTTTACTGTACTGGTAGCACTGGTTTACAGATACTGGTAGCACTGGTTTATTGTAGTGGTAGAACTGGTTTAATGTACTGGTAGCACTGGTTTACTGTAGTGGTAGAACTGGTTTACTGTAGTGGTAGCACTGGTTTACTGTACTAGTAGAACTGGTTTAATGTACTGGTAGCACTGGTTTACAGGTACTGGTAGAACTGGTTTACTATACTGGTAGAACTGGTTTACAGGTACTGGTAGGACTGGTTTACTATACCGGTAGAACTGGTTTACCATAGTGGTAGAACTGGTCCTCAGGCTGAGCTCCGGTGGAGAAGTACACAGCCTGAGACATGGCCTGGGTGGCCATCATTCTGAGGAGCCTGTTCACCAGCGGGTCCTCAGGGTCCACGGCTCGGTCCAGAGAGTCGGCTAAGGCCTTGTTGGTCCTGCAGGAGCAGAGTCAGGATTCAGGGCGGACATCCTGAAAAAGTGAGTTCTTTTCCATCAACTCCTGCCTTGCTGCTGGTCTCCACCTCTGGCCAGGCGGTGAGTCGGCAGACCGGTGGGGAGCGGACCAGAACCCACCTGGTGTCGATGGAGAACCCCCTGGCCCGGGCCGTGTCCACCAGCTGGCCGAACAGCTCCTGGCGTGGCGGCGGGTGACGCCTCAACAGGGCCTGGTAAGGGAAGGCCTCCTGGATCTTGCGCGCCACCCAGTGGTTGGCGTAGATCATGCACTCTGCCACGGTCTCATGGACCTCCAGGGGCTGGCGAGGAACCAGCGCCGTGATGTTCTTGTCCTGGTCCAGCTGGGCTCGGACCTGTGGAGGTGGAGCGAACAACGGTCAACGAAATAATGTGATCACAAATCATTTTATCAGTTTGTAGCAATTTGGATTCATGTTGGTGTGAGTTTTTAAAACCATATATACACAGAAATGTAACGAGTCAGGAATCTCATGACCTCCGAGGAGAAATGTCCGTCTGTACCTCCACTCCCTCCAGCTCCAGCGCTCCTCCTCGGTCCCTCTGAGCCCGCAGGTGTCTGGCGATGTGCGTCAGCGACTCCAGCGCCTGGATGAGTTCGCTCAGCTTGGCGTCCCGCTCCTCTGGGTCCAACCGGGCCAGCTCAGGAACCTGGACCTGCTCCCCGTTCAGCAGCGCCTGGGCCAACTCGTAGTGCAGCTGGTAGGAGGAGCGGATCAGGGTCCGGCCGAACCACACCTTGGTGACGGCCAGGCTCTGAGCGTCCAGCTCCCACACGACGCTCATGGCGTACCTGGAAACCAGAGGACGGCGTTGGGACCGACGGAGACGGCGGTGAGCAGAGAAGTAGAGAGAACCGACCTGTCGACCCCGCCCAGCAGGGAGCAAAGGTCAGCGCTGAGGACAGCAGGCAGCATGTCGTAGCGTCGGTCCGCCAGGTAGTAGGTGGTGGCTCTAAGAGGGAAACATGAACATCCAGAATTTTTTAACCATATTTATTCATACAAAATGATCACTAAGGATGTAAACAGTCACCAGAGGAGAACCAAACATTATACTACAGTAATGTAGCTCCTGCCCCGGGTCGTGTCCACCAGCTGGCTGTTTACATACTACAGTAAAAGTATCAGTACTTTAATATATTGTAAAAGTAAAAAAGAATCTGTTATAAAGTCTCCTCAGGTACTGACCGATCTTACATTCAATCTTTAGTAATTACATTATTAGACAGATTGTAAATAAAGTTACGTGGAAATTTCAGTATTTTACGGATCAAACTGACAATAATTAGAAGGTTCTGGAGTCCTACCTGGACCGGGCCTCCAGGTCGGTGAGCGATCCCTCCCTGACGAAGTGCGTGACGTCGGCGATGTGGACGCCCAGCTCCAGGATCTTCCCGCCGGCCAGTCGCCGCACCGACAGCGTGTCGTCCACGTCCTCGCAGCCCGGTGGGTCGATGCTGAACACCAGGTGGGTCTGCCTCAGGTCCCGGCGCGCCGCCGCCTCAGCCGGGTCCGCCGCCCACGGTTTCTCCGGGGAATTCACCGGCATCTCCCTGAGCTGCCAGACCACAGGGAAACATCCCGCTCAGATCCACGGCGCCCGGTCACCAGCCGACCAACAGGTCCGATCTCCACCTGGGCTTCAGAGAACGGCGGCACGTGGATGCAGTTCTCTATCAGGACCGTCTGGACCTCCGTCTCCAGCTCCCCGGCCCGGCCCAGAACCCGCACGCTGTGTCCGTTGGGATAGAGCGACGTGCTGGGCCACGAGTTGATCCGAACCACCACCCTGTGGTCCTGCAGGGGGAACCGGACCGGACGGCTTCAACCACCAGAACCGGCTGAATCCCAACATTTGCACCAGAGCTTCCTTCCTTTAACCTTTGACCTTTAACTTAGTCTATAGAGTCTGGGATGTAGCTGAACCTGCTGGAGAGCCCATTCCGCTTAAATTAGGATTAAATATCAAGAGTGAAACCAGAATTAGATCCGGATTAAATCCAGAATAAAACTAGGATTAAATTAACTACGTCTAAACATCTTAAACCAGAATAAAGTTGGAATAAACCCAGAATTAAACACTAAATAAAACCACAACAACTAGGATTAAAATGGGATTTAAACGTAGGAACAATTTAACTACGACTAAACCAGAACTAAACTCAATAATTTGATAATATCACAATCAAATCAGGATTAGACCAGGATTAAAACTCAGTAACAAACCAATAATAAATCAAGGGTTAATCCCAGATTTAAAGCTGGTTTTAGCACCAAAATTAAACCAGAATAAAAGGTTTTGTCGCCATGGTAACAGGCATAACAACCGGACCTGCAGCGCGTCGGCCTGCTGGGTGCTGATCCGGACCTTGGGGATCCGGCGGTCCCAGGGAACGGCCAGGACGCGCTGGGTCCGACTCTGGGCCTGCGCCGCGTCCCGGGGGGGAAAGGTCACCACGTAGTCCCTCCAGTTCCTCTGCAGGATCCCCACAACGCAACCTGCCAGGGTCAGAGGTCAGAACCTGCATAGACCCACACAGCCCGGCAGAACCCCTCCCCTCACCTGTTGGCATGGGCTTGGTCTCTTCGCCGCTCCGCTCGTCTGCCGGCCCCTCGCTCAGAGCCGTGACCTTCCCTCGCCACTCGGCCTTGGGCAGCAGCTCCACCACCACCAGGTCGCCGTGCACGGCCCGGTTCCGGCTCTTAGAACCCGCCACCAGTACGCCGGCGCTCAGGTCTGAGGCAGGAAGAGAGGAGGGTGACCTGAGAGCTTCACCTGGAGGAACTCACCGACAGCAGCGACCTTCACCTGGGCTCTTAGAGGACAAACCGTCGCCGGTGACGAAGGCTTCGTTCTGAGCGCGGTGTTTGCTCACGTTCAGGGTTCCCTGCAGGAGAAACGGTCCAATCAGGAGCTCCATCAGCACATCCTGGACCAGAATACCTGCAGGTCCAGACCTGGACGAAGCGTCCGGACTTGATCCCAGCCTCCAGAACCTGAGCAGGTAAATGTTCTGCAAACTCCCTCTGCGAGCCGTCGGCCTCCTTCTCCTGCAGCGCCTGGCGGACGGATCCGTACAGATCCTGGGCGGCCTGCAGCGCCGGCCAGAAGCTCTGCAGGTACTCCTGAAAATTAAGAACATGGAGATGAGCGTTGCACCTGGATGGTTGCTACGGCGACCGAACATCCCCACCTGGACGCTGATGACGTAGACTCCGGAGTTGAGGCTGCTGAACCGGGTCACGGCGTCCAGATCCTCAGTGATCATCACCAGATTCATCATCCCAGCCAGGTGGTTGTAGTACCACACAGCGGCGGCGTACACACACCTACACACACACACACACGCACACACACAGAGCTGAGATCTTAAAGCGACACTATTAGCTAAAGCTAATAATAGCAGCAGGAGCAAATGTAGGGGATGACATCATTAGCTTCAGTAGCACCATGAGCAGGAACTTACGCCATTAAATAGTATTAGCTCTAGCTAGTGCTAACACCATTAGCAGAAGCTTTCATCAACTCATCGTGGCTCCCTTTATGTTGGACTTTAACTTTTTGTTCTATAATCCTACACTTTGTTTACAGTAAACTCTGACCCAGGTTGCTGGTTCTGGGGTCACCTGGGAGGACTCACCTGGTCTGCCATTTCTCCTGGCTCTCTCCTTTCTCTCTGGGGCAGTAGGAAAACTCCTGGAACTCGTTAGCAAACAGGACGCAGTCATGCCGCGGGTCTTTCAGCAGGTTCCTCAGACGGTTGTAGAACCTGCAGAGGAGCAGAACTCTGTCATGTTTCAGGTTCTTCTAGTAAGAAATGACAGATTTTAGCCAAAAAACCTCCTTCAACAAGCTACAGCTCCCCCTGGTGGATCCTGGAAAATCACATTTGGCACACATTTTTTCCTTCCACTACACTTTCTAGGAAAATATTCTTTGATACAGAACTCAGATTCCATTTGCCGATCCAGAGGGAGACGTTCTGGGTGAATCTGGGGCCAGAGGAGGTCAAAGGTCACCACTATACGCTGAACCTGTAGCTCCCTCACATTAATGATGCAACATTTTCTCTCCACCAAGTCAGGAGAAACCAGAACCGAACCGCAGTGGAAGTGCGAGTCAGACAGGGTTCCTTATTAACGGCTTCCTGTGGGTCACAGCTGAATCAGCAGAACCGGGTCTAATGAGGCCGACCCGGCTCGCTCCTGCAGAGTTCTGCAGGGATAGAAAAGGTGATCCAGGAGCAGCGCTGCGCAGAAGGCGAGGCTGCTGAGTCAGCAGGAGTTATGGAGGTTTGTTCTGGTTCTGGTTCTGATTCGGTCCTCCTACCTACGGCCCTTGCTGTGCAGAACCTGACAGGCCGTCTGCGTGAACACAACCCCCTGCAGCTCCACCAGCTCCAGAACCTCCAGGTAGTTCAGTACCACCTCGGCATCCGGAACCACGTAGTGGGTTAGGTCTCTGGGCAGAACTTTGCCATCTGGGTCAGAAAGAAAAACATCACAGATCTAAAATAAACTGGAGAAACTTTTAAAATAATAAAAACTTGATGCGTATCAGAGAAAAGCCCGACGTTATCGTTGGTTCTGGAAACTGAACTTGGTTCTGGACTCCTCTGACAGGCGGCCTGTATGTGAAGCTTCAGGTTCTGATTAGTTCTGCAGGAGGTCGGGTTCATAGTTTAATCTTTAACTTAAAAAAATAAAAATGAACATTTATGGTGGAAAAAAACAGAGAAGTGATCCAACAACCTAAAAACGGATGGATGTTTGATTAATGGATGTTGGATGGATGGATGGATGTTGGATGGATGGATGTTGGATGGATGGATGGATGGATGTTGGATGGATGGATGTTGGATGGATGGATGTTGGATGGATGGATGGATGGATGTTGGATGGATGGATGTTGGATGGAT
>CAEGAD010044664.1:0-14235 GCA_903067055.1 Poeciliopsis paucimaculata
TAAGCATTCAATTTATGTTCTTTAACTGAAATTGTGAGTAATAAGAATTCAAATTCAGCAGCAAATATTAGCACAAATACTGTAAAAAAAAAAAAAAAAAAAAAATCTGTAATTTTGATTACAACCCCCCCCCCACTAAAATAAATCACAAAATGGTGGAAGAACAGATATTTATTGATATTTTAACAGTTTAATTGGTTTTGTCAATATATTCTGGAACATTTAGATTTGATATGGCCCAAAATGAAAATGACTTTGAAACCCCTGAGTTAATGCATTGAAGCCAAAAATATTTTATTCCCTCTGCAAATATAGATTTAGCATAATTTTTAACCGACCAAAAAGTTTGATGTCTGACTAGAAATGAGACTGGCATCTATCAAAAGATATCAAAGTAAAAAGGCTCTTAATTTAAAAAAAAAAAAAAAAGCCCACATGATTTATCTTTGATTGTGAGCTCTCTGGTCCCTCGATGGACTGCATGTCATCACCCTAATCTTTAGCTCGCTCCCTAGATTCTAGATCAGGTTCAGTCAGAAGAAACATGTTGGTAAAATGAAAAGATTAGCTGCCAGGACTATATATCATTTCAGGCTTAACTGTTACAATAAAGAAAAGGAACAAAAACAAAACAAAAAAGTCTATTATGTCTCCAAACCTCAGATATGGCTTCCCTCCTGTAAGTCATATCTAATGTTCTGGATGTGTGTAAACTTGCCTACTAACAACTGTTGAGTCTTTTCTTAACTTTGGTGTGATAGAAGATGGTTTGCTGTGAAAAACTACATGTAAACATAATAAAAGGTAAAGTATGGCTCCCATAACTACATATACATTCTCAATATATTTATTAGTAATACAGTTTTTGACGATCACAATCCTTATACTGTTCCTTCTGTCTTTTTATCTATTTCAAGATGGCTGATGCAGAAAGGAAAATCACAGTTTCACAACCATTTTATGAGGAAGATGACTTGCCTCCTCCTCCACCTCCTCCTGTCCCACCCAGACCCTTTGACTATGAAGGGCAAATGACTCTGAGTAGCCTCCCTTTACCTCCACCTAAGGAAACCTTCTCCACGTTCTACCAGCAACGGCAGAAGAGTGAGCTGAAGAGGCTCTACAAACATATCCACCCCAACCTGCGAGCAAGTCTTGACGACGCTGTCGATGATGAGATAATGCAAGCAGTGCAGGCGGAAAACACTCAGGCAGCAGACGCAGCTTATCAGGGAGAAGTTCAGTCCATGAGGTGGATCTTTGAAAACTGGACCCTCGACAATATCGGAGGTCCTCACGAAACGAAGAAACTCTTGGATACAGAGGAATTAAAAGGCGGAGACGTCAGAAGCACCTCTACGATGTTTGAGCACGTCGACAGCACCCAACACATGGCGACTAAAAGACAAACGTCCGTCAGAGGGGATGTGAGAACGTCCACATGGTTGTTTGAAACCCAACCTTTAGATGCTCTGAGTAAATCCAAAGCTGGTGAAGGTGAACTGGTAGAGGCCCTTCTGAAAGAACCCATTCAGTCTGGCGATGTAAGAGGGACTCGACTTCTTTTTGAGTCCAAACCACTGAGCAGCTTGGGCCGGTGCAATTCCATTGAAGACTGTAGCATCCTGAAACTGAAATCTGAGCTTCAGGAGCAGAGAGGTGACATCAGGAAAACCTTGAAGCTGTTTGAGACAGAACCTTGCTGTGCCATCCGAGACAACAGTGGCAATATCCATGAGATTAAATCCATCTGTAGAGAGGAGATCAATAGTGGCAAAATTAACACTGCCCGGTGGCTTTTTGAAACCCAGCCTTTGGACACGATCAATAAAGGAAGTGATGGAGTGAAAATCATCCGGGGTATATCGCTGGAGGAAGGGCACAGAGAAGGCGTCGACCAGAAAAGGTGGATGTTTGAAACTCAGTCGTTTGACACGATTACAGAGGTTTCAGGAGTAGACACGTGGAGTGGAGTGGATGCCGGCAACTCAGGAGAAGCTAATGTTGTCAACAAAAAGAAGCTGTTTGAAACGCAACCCAGGGCAGCCCTAGGAGAAAACTCTCTGGAGAGAGAAGCAATCATTGGGGGAGATGTCAAGTCTTCAATGTGGCTATTTGAAACTCAGCCCATGCAGGCGCTCAGTGACAGCTGCAACGCGGGGAGTCTGAAGAAAATCAGTCTGTCAGCTGAAGAACAAGGGGAGGTGAAAGACAAAAAGCTCATGTTTGAAAATGTCAGCTTTCAAAATAATACTTTGTTTAAACAACAAGAAATTGAAAAGGGGGATGTGACGGGGTTCAAGCAACTTTTTGAGACGATCCCCTTAAGTCAAATTGCTCAGCTGGAACAGCAGATGGCAGAGAGACAGGAAACCAGCAAGGCAGTGATGGAGACCTGCCCTCTGTATGCAATAAAAGATAGTTCTGGAAACCTTCATGAGGTCACAACAGTCAGCCGGGAGGAATTCATCAAGGGGAAAGTCAAAAACTACAAGTGGATGTTTGAGACCAAGCCTTTAGATCAGCTGGCAGATGGAAAAGATGTTGAGATTATCAAAGGCATCACTAGACAGGAAGACTCTACAGGTGATGTTAAGACAGCAAAGTGGCTTTTTGAAACCCAGACCATTGATGGAATCCACTGCAAATTCAATAAAACAGAACAAAGCTCTTCGGCTGAAAAGGAGCCTTGCAAAGGTGATGTCAAGACCTGCAAATGGTTATTTGAGACTCAACCGATGGATATGTTGTATGACAAAATGAAAAAAACCAAGGATAAAGACGCTGTCGACACAGATGTCAAGTCCATGACTTGGCTTTTTGAGTCACAACCCTTGGACAGCATCAGAGATGGTGAGCCGAACAGCTTGAAGCTGTGCAGCACAAAGAGGGACTCTGTCAAACCAGAGGTTGCTGTTCAGACAGTCAAGCATCTATTCGAAACAGAAACTTTGGATAGGATAAAGAAAGAGTCAGATGCAGAACAAAACTTAAGATGCCTCAGCCAGGTCAACTTTCAGTCAGGAGATGTGTCACGTGTCAAGGAACTTTTTGAGTCCCAATCTCTTGATGAAATTGGGTCAGAAATCATGTCAACAGCTGAGGGACAGAAGCAAGGTGAACACGTTGAAAAAGGTTCAGTGCACAAAGTTACATGGATGCTAGAGAACTATCCTATGAACCAGATTAATAGAGACCAAGATGAGCATGGAGGAAGCACGGAGGTACTTGGAGTTCTTGAGACTGGAGATGTTCAAAACAAAAGGTTCGTCTTCGAAACCTCTTCACTGGACAAAATCCAAAAGGAACCAATTGAGGAGAAGTCAGTGTCAGTGCAAGACCTCGTGGGCAATGTCGATGTGAAATCCAGCACCATGATGTTTGAGTCCCTGCCTCTCTATGCCATCAGAGACAAAGAAGGGCAGTTTCATGAAGTGACCACTGTCAAAAAAGAAGAGGTCATGAGTGGTGACGTCAGAGGGGCAAGGTGGATGTTTGAGACGAAACCACTCGACGCCATCAAGGCGGAGAATGAAGTTTATGTGATTCGAGCTGTTACACAAGAAGATGTCAAGAAAGGGGATGTAAAATCAGCCAGATGGAAGTTTGAGACGCAACCTCTGGATTCCCTCACTGAACGAGATGAACCTCCTGTTTTGGTCACCAAAGACTTTGCAGGCAGCAATGTCCAGCTGAATAAACAAATATTTGAATCTGAGCAATCGAGCAAAAAGTTTGTGAGAATGGTTAGTGTCACTGATGTGCAGCGGGGAGATGTGAGGACCTCCACCTGGCTTTTTGAAAATCAGACCCTCGACAGTCTGAAAGGCGAACCTCAGGAGCAGAGTCCAGTCAAAACAGTCCACAGAGAAGACAGCCAGAAGGGAGATGTGAAGCGCTGCACGTGGATGTTTGAATCTCAGCCACTGGACAAGATCATGGAGTCCAAAGATACCTCGGCACAAGCCACCGAGGAGATACCCAAAGCGGATGTGAAGTGCACTACCTGGCTTTTCGAGACCACGCCTCTGGATAAAATCACTGCCAACAGTGTGGCTGACACGCTTTCATACCTGCTTGAAATCAAATTTGTCCACTCCAGTGGCATAATAATAGAAGAAAACGAAAGGAGGCATGTTAACATGGCAAAATACCTCCTTGAATCCAGCAAAGGTGTGCAAATTCAAAAGGAGGACATTGTTGCTGGCAGCATTAGAAACATCATGTTGCAACTTCTGCTCAAACCAACAATCAAGCCACAAGTTACTCTTCTGAGAGAAGTCGAAAAGGGTCAAATCAACACCACTGTGGTGGAGCTGCCAGTCGTTGAGTCAATGACAACTGCCAACATCGAGCGAGATCGAAGGATACAGAACATTGCTCAGATGATAGATGACTTGCTTGTTCAGGACAAGAATTTCAAAAAGGGAATTATAATGCAAGAGTCCGGAGAGGAAAGAGGAGAAATGTCCGTTTTTTCTCTAATCTACAATAGTGAGATCAAAACTGAGAGTCATGTTATGGAAAGGGGAGATGTGAAAACTACAATTGGAAATCTCTTGGCCACTGCCAATAATCAGAGAGCTGCAACATTGTGTAGAGTGGATGAAAATGAAAAGGGCAATGTGAATTTATACAAAAGCTGCATTGAGAAAGGAGACCTTCATTACTTGAAGAGTCTTCATACTGAGGAATCTGAATGTGAAGCTGCTTGTGGCCTTTTGATGAAGGAGCAAGTTGAAACCGTTCAGGGAGGCGTGCAGGAAGCAAAGAGAAGCCTCTGCCAGCAAAAAGAGCAGGTTGAGAGAACCATTTGTGATGTTTTGCCAGGAGATGTAAAGAACACCAAGAAGGTTTTCTCATCTGAGCCCTTTGTCAGTGTCGATTGCTGTATTCCAAGAGAAGAAATAATCCCAGGAGATGTATCGTCAGCAAAGCAACAACTGGCTGCAAAGCAACTTGTGATTGTGGATAAAGAGGAAGTTGTACATGGAGACATCAAGGCAACAATGGAGTCATTAGAGCGTGCAAAGCAGCAAAGCTTGAGTGTGGAGAGGGAGATGATTAAACCCGGGACCATCTATGAAATGGATTTGTCAGCTCATGGTCCTGTAGACGAAGGAAGCCAACCACAGAAAGAGGTGATTGTATCTGGAGATGTGAGAGCAGCTAAAAGGTCCCTGGAAATGGCCAAGCAGCAAAGCATGCAAGTGGAGCGGGAGGTCATTGTTCCTGGAAAAATATACAATTTGGGGGTGTCGGTGCAGAAGGAAAGCTCTTCTACTGTAGCACAAGCTACATGTTCGTCTTCTTCAAGATGCCAGCAAATCAAGACTTATCCACAGGTCAGTGATGCAGAGAAGGATCAGAAAAGCCACATTTCCTTTGAAAATTGTCAACCAAGTGCAGTTGTAGTCAGCAATTGTGCCCAGCAACCAATGCCTTTATTTGTAGGTTGTGACTTTAATGTTCAGACAACTGAAGATGAAATAGAAGAAGTCATTAGAGGTGATGTGAAGGCAGCCATTAGGTCTCTGCAGAGTGCAGCAACAGAGCAGAGGTTTGTAGATAAGGAAAATGTTGTGAGAGGAAATGTGCAGCTGGCCTTGGAATCTCTTGAGAAATCTAGTGTAAATGTGTCCAAAGGAGACTATAAAGCTGCAATGATATACAGGAATTCAGGCAGGACATGCCCAGGGACGAGCAAGACTGTTCACAATCAGTGTGTTGTGGTGCCTATTCCTTCATCTGACACAACATTGTCTCCTTCAATTTCAGTAACCTGTGAAGGACAGCCAAGGAACCCAACACAGTTTTCACCCCATAACCCATTAGCAAATGGACCCTCTATGCCACCCAGCTTGGAAAGAGTAACCTCACCCCCACTCATAGAAAAGAGCAAGAAACCAAAGAATCACAAGCCAGCATTACCGCCAAAGCCACAATGGATAACAGTGGAAGCAGCAAACACCTCACCAACGTCTGCTCCCAAAGTTATCTGCCCCATTGACGACAACGTGAATGCAGTGGTTTCTCCAAAACAAAGCCAGCAGTTTCCTATTCAACCTACAGACACGCCAGGTGAGGAAAGGAATGATGAAAGACTGCAGAGAGATGGTGGTGGAGCACAAAGTTCACGTTTGTCAAATGAAGATCGGCCAGTTGACTCTAACATTCAGACAGATAACACAAAGCTCCAAACGCCACTCACAGAGAGGAAATGCAGCATTCATCGAACAATGTCCAACAGTGACAAAATGCAAATAGAAAGAAATGTGATCCAGAAAATAAATGCAGCTGAGGAGATTCAGATGTGCATGAAGAATTATGCAGAAGATGGAAAACAGGATATGAACATGAGCTTGAGGGCTGCTCTTCAGAACTTTGAAAAAAAGGACAGAGATGATTTGGACAAAAGAGTTTTGCCGTCCAAAAAGGTCAAAGTGAGTTATAATAATAGTAGTGATCACAGGCAAACTGGCATTAATTTGCCTCAGCATCATGAACATGAGCTTAGCCTTCCCAGACATCAACGCAAGACTGAAGTGGAAACATCGCAAACCGATACGACGGGCGAAATAAATCATTCACGGCAAAATTACCTACAGCAAAACAAGCAGGAACTCTGGGATAATGTTGTTTTACGAGAGAAGAAAGTAAGAGAAACTGAGGAGGAAAGACGGCAAAGACTTTCAGTCCACAAAGATGAGATCATGAAGGAAAATGTGGAGACCGCCATGGAAATCTTTGATAATCTGAGGAAACGAGAAGAGCTCAAAGGAATCCTGTGTCAAGTGCAGGAGATCGAAGGAGAGCAGTGCAGTGTAGACGCCACCTCCCTGAAGTCATTGTACAGCAATGTGCCTCCTTGGATGGTCACGCCAAGAAATGCCAAGAAATGTAGAAAAGAAGAAAAGAAAGTTGCAGAATTACAGGATGATGATCTTGAAAGCATTTCCTCAGTTGAAAGTGCATTTGAAGATCTTGAGAAAGCTAGCAAGGAGATAATGAAGCTGAAGGAACAGACATTAGCCAAACTTGTTGACATTGAAGAAACCATCAAAAAGGCACTGTACTCTGTTTCCAATCTGAAATCTGAGGCTGACATTGCAGGTTTGTCTGGACTTTTTGACGAATCTTTGAAATCTGAGCAAAATTGTCAACCCGTCAATAACATCAAGAAAATAAGCATAGTGTCGAGCAAGACCAATCCAAGTCCGAGAAAAGAGTCACCAGAAGAGAACCAAAATGCAAGCAGTAAGCCACTAATCAGACAGTCCTCCTCCCAGTCTTCACCATCATTCATCTCTATTCGCTCTGCAAGGAAGCAGTCTGAGCAACAAAAACCAACCATGTCAACATTTAAACCAGACACACAGAGTGCTCAGGTTGGCTGCCATGACGCAAAGCAAGATCTGGATTCCTCTGTTCCCGAGTCGTCAAGTAACGGTCCCAGTCAAGAACGCAAAGTCAGCGTGCTTGAAGTAAAGGCTGTCCCAGAGCAAAATACAGGAATAATTGGCACCAAGACTGTTAGCGAAACATACGAGGAGAGCGACAGCTTCGGCAACGTGTTTGTTTCTTCTGTGACTTCAACATTTGTAACTAATCAGCCCGATGGCAAAACGTCGGCTTTGTTCGAAGTAGTTGGAGGTCCTGCCAGGTATGAAGTGACGACGTCGCCTTTAATGCAACGATCCGGGCGTCCGTTAGAAGATAAAGTGTTGAGCAACGCCAAGCAGAATGGAACAGTGTTTGTAACATTCAGTCAACCAAAGCAAAAGAAATAAATAAGTGACTCAGTCCTGTAAATCCAGGACATTTATTCCATTGGTGTGTGTATGTTGTATTTTCATGAAAGAATTTTGCCAAGTTTATTACAACAAAAAATGTTCATTTTTAATAGCTAAACATTTGTTTTATAGTTGTTTTAATTTTTTGTACTGTAACCACCTGATAAAGTACTTATGTTTGTCTGTTAAAACTAATAATAATGTACCTTTTGATTTGAAAATTGTCAAATAAATTAAAGTTTGAAAAATGGTAAAAAGACTTGTTATACTCCATAATTAAGAAACTAATTAATGAAACAAGATTTTAAATAAAATGGAAAATGAAATGACAGCGACAATGTTAAATATTGTTGAAAATTATAAATATTAATTTTTTTCACATTGTCTAATCAAATTAGTTGGGACTTATTATTTATTATTATTTTTGGATGCAATAATTAATCATTAATCATTAATTGATTAATGATTAATTAATCATTAATAAATAAGAATATTTGTTGATAATTTTGGCAAGATCCATTCTCCATAGAAGATGTTTCCAAAACTGAAGCTTCACATAAAATACGTACATTAAAGTATTTAGGGTTGTGATATTTATCCTTTACATTTTAACAGGTATTATGCCATGTGAGGCAAAAAACTTAAATGCTACAAAGGATCCTTGAAAACAAAACTTTAAACGCCAAACAATTTTAATGAGACAGGACACATTCAAATCTCAAGCTCAGCGCCATAAGAACTGCATAAGGTACATTTTTCTAATCAAATAAAACTAGAAGATATGTAAATATGAAATCCTTGTTTTAATCTTAGCTAAATGAACAAGATTTTAAAACATACCTGGCAATGAGCAATAAATAAACCCCTCCAGAGGGGTTATTATTTATAATAAAATAATCAAAATATAGTTGTTTTTTCCCCCTTTATTTAACTAGATAAACCCGTTGAGATCTGGGTCTCATTTTCAAGAGGGACCTGGGCAGAAGTCTGCAATACACAGCAACCTGGTAACAAAATAAAACTAATTAGTAAAATATAGGTAATACTCTATATTTTATTTATTTTTCATTTAAAATAAAAACAGAAAAATGACTTCCCTTTTGAAATGTTGATCACTTTTAACAGAACTTGGCAAATTGTGGGTCTCCTTACGTTTGAGATCGTGTGGTGGAAACTAACATTTATCAGTTCACAACTACAATTTAACATGACTTCCTGTGTCGCTGCCTGTAGCCTCACATTCTGAGCTGCACAGCATGGAGCAGGTGGCTCAGATACAAGCTCAATTTAGTCTAGTAAACAAATAATTTAAAACGAATTAAAAAATGGCTGATGCAATCAACAGCAAAATCTTTCCTTTTTTTTCAGAGCTGATGCTTGATTACTGCCAGACCTCTAAAATCAAAAAATGTCTTGCATAGAGCCTTTTGGACTACACAAAGTTACCTAAAAGATCTCAAAAAACAACACAAAGTTTGGTCTGAATACATTTTTCCCAATAAAATTGTTTTAAGAGGGTTATTTTTGCATTTACCGTTATCTCTGTGTGATTATCAAAATTAGTTTGATGACCTGATATATTTCAGTGTGACTGAAATAGAAGACCTCCATTAAAGGACTCTTTACAGCAGCAATGGATGACTGGAGATGTCTCCATAATTCTGAATTTTCATTGTAGCTTCAATCTCATATTATCTCAAGAAATTACTCAGACCTATGTGTCACTAAACTCATCATATCTATTTTAAAATTCGCCCAAGCCTTAAGTCGCATGTTCATCAGACATTCCTGAAATGCTTCTAGCAGTCTCACTGGTGTGAAGTCTGACATTTTCCAATGTGTCTCTTTGATCTGGAAGAAATCTTAGAGTGTCGTAAGTGCAGCAACATAAACATGCAACATAACCTTACTGTAAAAGAAATTATGTTTCCGTCATCACAGTTCCAGGCACCTGCCAAGGAGATGTGTTCTGCCTGCTTGACACCGGTGTACCCGGTGGAAAGAATGGTGGTCAACAAACTAACCCTGCACCACAACTGTTTCTGCTGCAAGCACTGCAAGAAGAAGCTCAGGTGAGACACATCTTACTATAAACCTGCTAAAAAGAATCCTCTACAGTCCTTCATAGCTGGCCGTCATAATAGTAACAGCCAGAGAAAGAAGGATAAAAAAAACAAACATTAAACTACATTTTGGTTTGCATTGCAGCACTCACAACTACTCATCTCTTTATGGAGAGTTCTACTGCATCTCCCACTACCAGCAGTTGTTTAAGAGAAAGGGGAACTACGATGAAGGATTTGGGCACACACAACATAAAGACCGCTGGCTTCACAAAAATAAAGGAGCAGATGAGCCCGATGCCAAAACCATGTCCAAAATGCCCAAAAACAACTTAAAAACCCCTGCTGAACTGCTCAGTGCGACGGCTGGCATAAACGAGCGCGAGCGTCAGAGTGTTGCCGATGTCAAGGGCAAGCTGAAAGTAAGATGGCCTCCAGAGAGGAATATTACCAGGGCCAATCCAACACAGTCGACAAATGCACCAGTGCTGAAAAATAAGGGGCATGATGCTGGAAAACCGGCTACCGTCGGTGAATCAGAGCGTTGGAGGAGTGACAAACCTGACTATAGGAGCGAAATGACAAACACAGCAGGGAAGGGACAATCTAAGACAGTAAATTTGATCTCAGCTAAGAAGTCGCCCCCTGGAAAACCAGTGTCAGTGAAGGATTCAACAAAAGCAGCCCAAATCTCCATCCCTCCAAGGGAGCGTGAAACTCCTTTGCACACCTCTGTGAAAAGCCCAAGAGCAGTTCAGACAAGAGTGATGACCCTTTCAAAACTGAACAACAGTCCAGTTTCTAACAAACTGGAAGCCTCTCAAAATAAAGTTCGGAAATCTGTCCGATTTGCTCCGAAGGTTGACGTGGCTTTGTGCGACCAGTCCAGCCAGATCGGCTCTGGAGCTGAATCTGAAAACTCCCCAGAGCAATCAGAGCAAAGCCTCACAAGTAGCTCCCAGGATGAAACAGAGACCAATGACATGAAAGTAGATTCTTTAAGCAATGGACTTGAAGAAAGTAATGGAACCCCTGAGATGACTCTACGTCAAGACAGCGGAGACCCTACAACTGAACCAAACCAGGAGTCCAATGTTGATATGGAGACCAGAAAGGAAATACCACGAATGGATGATGCAACTCTGACAGAAGATGTGGAGGAGGTTAAACTTGACTGTCAAAGTCACACAGAAATATCCACTTTGACTGAAGATAATACAAGACAACATGAATCATCTGAGACCCCAGATGTTACTTCAACTGGTCAGGTCAGCAAATGTGGTTCTGAGGATCTGAATGGTCCACAAAATCCTGCGGGACATGGGATCGAAGAGGAGGCCAGCCTTGAAATGAATGAAAACCAGTTGGCAACAGCCAGTTCGAACAGTGAGAAAGAAAACACTGCAATTCAGAAGAAGGCTCTACCAAGAACAAACTCAAAAACCAAACTAGGATCCTTGTCTAAAGGAAGGAGTCCTTTGACGAAGCTCTTTACATCAACTGGTAACGACAAAGCAACAAGAGCAGAACCAAAGGATGCAAAGAAAACTGATGTGAAACCTGGTGGTGGATTGTTTGGAAGACTGTTTCAATCATCCTCTGACGCAACAAAAACACCCGCACAGCCGGAGACACATACAAAAACCACTACCGCTAATGAGACAGCAGAGATGGAACAACAGGCTAAGATAGAAGAGAATCAGGAGAACATTTCTGAAGTTGCCCCTTTGGAACCAGATGCTGCAAATCAGACAAGCTCAGAGCTCTCTGAGGAAACTATAAGCACATCCATAGAGCAGGTCAACTTGTCCCAGGAATCCATCAAAGAAACCAGTGAGGATCTGCCAGCTCCAGGGAAAACTGATGAAAATCTAGCTGATCAAGAATCAGATTTAAATATCACTGTAGCTACAGATCAGACTGCAAGTGATCCAGAAAAACAACCTGAAGTCCTCTCAACTGACACGCATTTACCAAAACCAGACCCAGAAGAATCAGTCACTGAGTCGACACCTGAAGGAAGCAGTGATGAACATTTAATTCATCCTGTTGTTGATGATAACTTCAGAGAAGTTGTGAATTCAACCCAGGTGGGTGAAGGATCTATTCAGATAAACACTGACGAATCTTCTCCAAATTCAGACAAACTGCTTGACGCACCCAATAAAAAGGTCTCCTCCAATGAAACAGCCTCCTCCAGTTCATTGGCGGAGACCGTTTCCAATGAGAAGGTGTCTGCCGTTTTATTGGAGGAGACCGTTTCCAATGAGAAGGTGTCTGCCATTTTATTGGAGGAGACTGTTTCCAATGAGAAGGTGTCTGCTGTTTTATTGGAGGAGAACGTTTCCAATGAGAAGGCCTCTGTTTCTTTGGAGGAGACCGTTTCCAATGAGAAGGTGTCTGCTGTTTTATTGGAGGAGACCGTTTCCGATGAAATGGTCTCCTCCATTTCATTGGCGGAGACGGTTTCCAATGAGAAGGCCTCCATTTCATTGGCGGAGACGGTTTCCAATGAGAAGGCCTCCGTTTCTTTGGAGGAGACCGTTTCCAATGAGAAGGCCTCTGTTTCTTTGGAGGAGACCGTTTCCAATGAGAAGGCCTCTGTTTCTTTGGAGGAGACCGTTTCCAATGAGAAGGCCTTTGTTTCTTTGGAGGAGACCGTTTCCAATGAGAAGGCCTCTGTTTCTTTGGAGGAGACCGTTTCCAATGAGAAGGCCTCTGTTTCTTTGGAGGAGACCGTTTCATTGGAGGCCAACCTGAGCAACCTCCTGTCCAGTGAAACACTGTTCAGCTCCAATGCTGAAAATCCACAAGATCAGACCAACTTCTTTGATTTGTCTGAGAGCTCCAGCTTTGCAGATTCCTCCTCCCTGAGTGCCTCAGCTGAGACTCCTGCAGCTTTTCCTCATGATTTCAGCTTGATAGACTCTCAGCTGCTGTCAGCTGAGACAGAGGCTTCCCTCATAATGACAGATCCACCAACTGACACAGACTCAGCATCCGTAAAGCAAGAAGACAACCTGGACCCTTTCAGTGGAGTCAACCAAACAAATGACCAGATTGCTGACTTCGACATATTCGGCTCAAGCAACGATCTCTTCTCTCAGCCTATACTTTTCGATGCGCCCGACCCAAATGGAGCAGAAGCTTCAACAAATCAATTTTCTGCCTTTCCTGATGACATCTTTGGAGTTAGCCATACCTCAGACAGCACAGCTCTGTTTCAAGTGCAACCAAACATCTCCAACGTTTCTAACTCACTGAACGATTTGCTCGGATCTGACGCAATGTCCGCTGTAGCTCCTCCCACTCAGATAGATCTTTTTGCTGGAGACATTTTTGCCGCAGATGCACAGTTACTCACTGTAGCTGAACCAAGCCATGCTATTGTGTTTGGAGATACTCTGTTGGTCTCTGAAGGCAACAACACTGAGCAGAAATCAGAAAGCAGCAGCTGGATGGACGATTTGCTTGGTTAATGTCGGGCTTTTGTTTTAACTTCTGTTTACATATCCGACCCTGGCAAACCACTGGATACACATTATAAACAAATAAACTGTAATTCTCAGACTAAATTACATATTTTTACCAAATTCAATCAGATTAGAAATTTTTTGTTTGATAAGTACCCTTTCAATAAAGGACAATTTCTGTACATACCATATTATGGATAACGTTAAATGATTTGCAGGAAGATTTTTTTTGTTAATAGACACAAACATAAGAAAGATTTAAGAGAAGATATGTGAAAATGTATCTTGTGAATGAATAGTCCTTTCTCTAAATGTATTCATCAGTAGCTTGAGTAATAAACTTTCAAATTTATGACCTATGACATGGTTGAGTCATTTTCTAAGTTTAAGGTAAATAGGATATATTTATGTTTTTTGAGGAGCTGCAGAGGTAGAAAATTTGTATTGAATTCCAGGTAAACATAAAGATAAAGAAGAAAATCTAATCTACGTGATAAAGGCCGCCCATATTCCCATGTACTGCATTAACAGGTGCTATCTTTCTGGAAAAACTGCGCCTCCCGATGGTCATTCGTGGAAATACATGACTGATGGGGGATTTTTTTCAGCACTAGTGGCCTCCACATTTCAGTAATCCAGGGCCGTATAGAGACTTTTGGAGGGGCGGGGGCTCAAAGTTAAAAAAGGACACACAGCGGGAGCAGACATGTCTGAAAATGTCAGAGCAATTAGGTGAAGTATTGATGAACCGAGCAGATATTTGAGACTGACACACATACATTCTCGCCTAAAAACGTTGTACCAAATCACGTTTTGTGTCATTTAGAGTGTAAAATAGCAAAATAATTTGTCGCTCTTCACCACCATTAACGCTCTTGCCTGGTGGGATCCGCAATGAATCATGGG